>JAGDQP010073692.1:0-10357 GCA_022664845.1 Lepisma saccharinum | reverse complement strand
CAAAATTACATTTTACTTTTTAGTACGAATTGTTTAAGAAAAATATGCATTTACAATTTTTAAATTATTTTTCTAGTTATTTTGGTGTTTGGATACTTTTTCTCAAGCAAATCTTTTGTGATCCAAATCCTAGTGTTCTACAACCAGTCAAACGACAGGGCATTGCAGGCTAGTATTTATTTCAGGGTAAAGAAGTGCATATTAAAAAAATAAAATATGTTTATAAAATATATAAATAAAAAGAAACATATGAAAGTAACAATATAATATTGTATTGTCACCCGACTTACGTTGCTGTGCAAATTTTTATCATTGTATGAGGTCGGGAAATGAATTAAATTAACGTTGTAGGATTTGAGGATACTACGAACCATTGTGAACTAAAGAAAATAATATAAAAATTAATTTAAAGAACTTTTTAGAGACATACTTTTCTTACGCAATTCGTACTAAATAGTAAAAAATAAATTTGTTTATGCATGACTAAAAAGAAAAGCATGGCGCTTTCTCTCATATACAGTCACTTTATAAATTCTTGAATTGGCGCTCCCTATGCTTCTATTTTCATTCATGAATAAACAAAGTTATTTTTTACTTTTTAGTACGATTATTTAAAGAAAAGTGTGTCTTTAATAAGGTTTTATTATTTTTTTTTCGAGTTATTTGGGTGTTCGTGTGATCCAAATTCCAGAGTGTTTTGCAACCAGTCAAACGACAGACCGGTGCAGGCTAGTATTTATTTTAGAATAAAAAAGTCAGTATTAGAAATAAAAAATAAAATATATTTTAAAAATATACTAGCAAAAGTACCCACCCGTTGGTATGGGATGAAGAAAATATGTTGGCAACAGTCATTAGGCCATTTACCACTACTCGCTTCCACTTGGTGGGCTAAGCCCTTAACTTTGTAAATTTTGGGGCTGTGCCCCCTTTATCGTAACTAGATTCTCGGGGGACTGCGCCCCAATGGTGCAGTTATGCTGTAGCTATTACTACTACTACGACTTATACAACGACAACTACTACTACTACTTCCATTACTACTACTAATACTGCTGTAGATACTACTACAATGCTTTAAATAAGTAAATCTAAATATTTTTTATTTACAATAATCCACATTTAAATTTAAAACATAAAATAATAATATTTTTTTTTTCTGATTTTTGTTCGAACTTGAAAATGGAAACAATGTATTTGTTGCATTGTTATAAGAATGAAATTACTGTTTTTATTAATTAGTTCGCGACACAGTCACTTCCGGTTAATAAAAATATGCCTAAAGTTCAAGTTGGACTTGAATCTGATCATTTGCGAAAAATCATTGCAATCTGTTATGCCGTTTTGGCGTGATGGTGATACAAACATCGTTATTTTTATTCTTATACAAATTGATAAATATATAGAAATGTATGAAAGTAACAATGGAATATTCTATTGCCACCTGCCTTACGTCGCTGTGCAAAATTTCATCATTGCATTACGTCGGAAAATGAGTTAAATTAACGTTGCAAGATTTGAGGACACCACGAACCATTGTGAACTAATGAAAAGAACGTAAAAATAGTTATTGACGGCAAGCATACAGTGAGGTTTTGCTGTGTAAGGCACTTACGGGCAGATTTCTTGAATTACATAATGACAGTCTTCTCAAGTTTTTTCTTTTTAAAAATAAAGAGAAAAATGGTGGTCTCTACTCCTACATATTATGTAAGTAATCATATTGAATGTTTATAAGTCACAATACCTGACCAAGAAAAAGACTTATGGTAATGAATGGTATAAGGTAATGTGGATGACCTTGCGAAAATCCTTCTGTTGAAACAAGACATCATTGACCTTTGGCAAAAGCTGTGAAAATTTTTAAAATGTTCTGCAGTTCTCTGGTGTGTGTATGCGTTGGAGAAGAAGAAAGTCTTGCACACGGGAAGAGAAGGGACAGACATGACTGGGAAACAGAGAAGCCAGTTGGTTTATTTCCTATCAAAGGTTCGCTTGCTGTTTTCCTTTTCTTCTTCTGAAGTTCTTCCACTTCCGGCAATTCTTTTCTTTCGTTTACAGCCTTCACGAGTCACGATGAAAGCAGAAACAATGGTTCACAAAAAAAAAAAACTTCATTAGTAACAGAATTAATTATTAGAGGACAGTAAAATGATTTAACTATTCCATATAAATTTATTTTCAATTTTTATTTTTGGCCTTTAAGCATCTAAGGCTCAGGCCGCGATAGGGGAGGGGAAAGGATTCGGGAAGCTGTCGGCCAGAACATAACTTGAAGGTGACATCCCGGCATTTGCCTGATGCGACTGAGGAGAAACGCTGAAAAAGCCTCAGTCAAGATGGCCGGCCACTGGGATCGAACGCACGACCTCCAGAATGCTACGCCAACGCTCTACTACTGAGCTACGGCGGCTTGGTAAATTTATTTGGAGTGAGTGAGTAAATTGTTATTAACATCCTAAACAAGCTGGTGAGTTTCTAAGGACGAGACCTCCATTTTTTGGTAAAATTGGCTCCCAACCACTCCGTTCAATGGACCCAGGCGGGATTTGAACCAGTGACCACGCGCACGAAGGGCAAGCGCTGTACTCTGTTGTGTTTGAACATTCTTTCATCCAGGGTGACAGGAAGCAGGGATGTTACTTCCCAGGGTACGAAAAATTCAACGCCGAAAAGTTTCTGACAATTGTAATAACATATCGAATAATCTCATATCCCCGAAAAAAAAAAGGGTTTCAATATTTAATATCATAAAAGCATTACACTATTTCAAAACACTCCCTGGCTTTATATATTTATGAAATTTTCAATGGCTGCAGTCAGTCCAGTATCGTTTTTTCATAGTCATTGCTCCGACTGCTGATTTTGTGTTACCATTGGTCTTATAATGATCGGAATTCCGCTAACGTTCCAGTGACTGTGACTCCAGACATGATCTCCATTTTAATCTAAATTAATTCAATTTCCAGGTAATTGATAAAGGTCGTGATTCCGTGAATATGAATGAACAATCATTTTATTAATATACTTACATAAAAGAGATATAGACATACATTATAAGTACCTTATCTTTCTTTGGTTGTAACATACGCATCTACATGTGACTTCTTCAACTTAGTTGATGTTATCTAATATATTCGATTCGATTATATTCGTACATACCTTTTGTTCTTGAAGTAGTTGAGATAATAAATGAGCATTTACGTAATTGCTTCTGCAACATGTGCATAAGGATTTCTTAGTACTAATGAACGATGAGATTACGAATATTTCATTCTGAACATTGAATTTGGTTTATTTGCCGAACTTGATAGTCGTGTGGATTAGGAAGGCTACTGGGCTAGGGTTCACGAGGTTTCGTGTTCGAATCCCGGTTGAGGTCTGAATATTTGTCGATTTTAATACCTCATAAAAATCTGGGCAAGCCGAAGTCAATAATTACTAAAATGGCGCACCTTTTGTCTTCTTTTTCTTTGCGTGCTCAGAATAAAAGTTTGCTCAGCATGACTTGATCATAATTAACATTGCTTTTCCTCTGAAGGTATGATATCAGAATTTCAGTTAAGTTTTTACAATTGGATGCTATAAGCAATGGTTTTCTTCTAAATAGTTTGAAGCCAAGGAATGGTTCCTGGGTTTCATTCTACATTGTTTTTAGTAAGTACTACAAACAGAAGAACAGTTCAAGTTTTAACTGCTGTGAGGTGGTGAAAATGTCACCTACATTAATCACTTTGTGCAATTACGTGCTTGTATCCAGGAAGACGGCCAAGTTAATAATCCTTAGGACTAATTGATTTGACCAATCTGAGTTTAAATTTATTTTATTGGTATCTTTGGCTCAGACCAGGATGGGGTAGAAAGGGTAGATAGACTATGGAGAAGGTATCGACCAGGGCTTTTCTTAAGATACCATACCAGCATTCGCCTCCTGAAACTAAGGGAAACCCCGGAAAAACTCAGTCAGCTTAGTCGGCCGCGGGGTTCGTAACAGCGTACCTCTTCTACTCGTTGCCAATCCAAAGTTCGCGAGGTTAGAACCTGGAGGTCTAGGTTTGATTCGACGAGATGACAAGACATTATAATTCCTTGATCATTTGATCATATTCACAACAGGGTGTGAAATCCTGAAATCTCATCCATAATTCCTGACTGACTCCAACACAACTTCTATAAACCAAATACAGTGCAGATGAAGTTATTTGTGGTGAGGAATTATCCGAGTATTTGATTGCTGCGAGTAAAAACGAAAAGTCTGAAAAATCTTTAGTCAAATTTGCTGTTCTGATTTGGTTCGAATCCGCTTAGCCTGTGTCAATTCAAATTCAGAGAAAAGTGAGTCGCCAGGTTACGTAAGTCGTTATATCAAATGTATCACTTTTCCATAACTGAAGAAAAAAGATTTTGCATACTTCTTACCTGGTAATGAGTTTTCTCGTTAAGATTTAAAGGGCAAATAATGAGATTTTCAATATGATCAAGCTCATATTGAAATTAACATTATAATAAAGAATCCAGGTATACCAATATTTCATTTTATGCATTTTTGGATGTAACGAGTTTTGCAACCGGACGACTTAAGTATTATATAACACTGACTCTGAATAAATTGCGATTTAACGTCCTAAACGATTTTTTTTGTTAGTATACTCCCAACCGATTTTTTTTTTGTTAGTATATCGTTCATGGATTCCAAATATAGCAGCTTTGAATCCGGGACCACGCACACACAAAGCGAGGGTTCTAAATATCGATATTTGAACAGCCTGAGGCTCCATAGAATTCAGTTTGGGTAGCTTAACTCTTTGAGCAACTAGATACTATTGAATCCTTTCTTCAGTAATGCTAGACGATACCTTGTCATTATATATCATATATAATAAATAGGATGTCTTAGAAAGTGTAACTTGTGTTAAATGTTCATAAAACTTTAATATAAGCTATATAAATACGCAAGTTGTTTTAATTGAAAGAGAAACTCATTAAGTGTTCATACTTATCAGTCTTGATGAATCCCCATAAAGAAATCACAGCAATGGGACCACCACGCCCAAGCCACCGATTTGGAAGCTCGTTATCAAGAGAACGCCTTATTAGAAGTCCTGCTGGGAAATAACCCGAGCTTCAAATTCATCCTGCGGGATATGCAAATATAGCTCAGTCATTTCTAGTCAATAATCAGCGTCCATAATCCCTTTGTTAAAGAAGAAGCGTCCAATAACGCGTTAGACCATTATGTAGGGTGACCAGAAGAACATTTTTTTTAAAAAAAGAAAGAAGAAGAAGACACTTTGCCACATAATCGTTCCCCGCAAGTAAATTCCTGAACTGCCCGCAGAGCAGTCAGAGGACTTCTAGCGAGGCTTCCGTTAGAGTATCCCGGGGGCCTCGCTTCTAGCCCAAATGACTACTTTCGTCCTTTGATTTATTATATTAGTTTGGAGTAGAGAAATTGTGGGAACTAACTGAATGAACTCTGCACCAGGAGCGCACCACAGGCACCAAGCAACTAGCCAGAGAAACGATCCAGAGGGTTGTTTATTATTATTGTGATTAAATATCTATTACTTTTATAGCATCTGGTCTAAAGTTAGTAACTATGTTTGGGTATAGGAAGAAGGTTAGTTGTATGAGGTTAAACTTGAGGTGACATTTGTTAGTTTATTAAAATGTCTTCGTCTTCGTAGCATCCGTGGTAGATGAGATGTTATTATCATCAGGTTGTTTCTATCGTTTCGCTGTGTTTTTTTCTTATTCTGCTGTTGGTAAAAGTTCCAGAAGGGTGATACAGTGTTTTAATATCCGGTGTTTTGCATTCATATGGAAGTTCAGCTAAGAGAATTTTTTGTCTTTTGCCGAGTTTATGTATTTTATGTTCCTCTCCTGTACATATTTATCCATTGGGGTTTGTTTGTCATCTCTCCACATCCTCCTAGAAATACGTAACCAATATCTTTCATATTTGAGTAATGGATCTATGTTGATATTGGAATGAAAAAGCTCGTGACCATTCATAATGGTAGGTCTCAAAATTGAAAGCTATATCCGAATTTTGAGTTTCATAGTTGATTCCGAAAGGAGGATTGTTTTGAGTGCCGAAAAGACTTGGATACCTTTTTTTCCGTCTTTCAGAGATATGAAATTTAAAATTGAGTCTTTGGTCCAAGGTAACGCCAAGATATTTTTCTATGTTTGTTGGTTTGATACGAGTGTTATTAATACGTATGATTTTGTCTTCTTTGTCTTTTCTGGTGCCCCGACCTGTTGGGTAAAAAATAATGAACTGCGGTTTCTTCTCATTGAGTATGAGTTTCCATGTTTTACACCAATTTGTTAACTTTTTGGCTGCTGTTTGAAGGTTTTTGATAGCTGCAGATGTAGTTTTGGCGGATGTCCAGTATGCAGTATCGTCTGCGAATAGGCCAAGTTGTATTCTATTGTTCAGAGGTGTGGGAGTGTCATTTACATAGATAGAATAAAGGATGGGACTTAGAGCTGCCCCTGTGGAACTCCTCTTCGGATGGTAATACTTTCGGAGAATTCTTCGCCAGATCTAATTTTGGTGATTATATCTGTTAAAAAGTTTGTAATCCATCTGAAAGTTGTTGTCGGGAGATTGATTGAATATAATTTATAAATGAGTTTCTCATGCCAAACAGTGTCGAATGCAAAACTGAGATCCTTGAAGATAGCGGCAGCTCTCCATCCTTTGTTAAGGGCTATTTGAGTATATGTTACAATATGCATTAATTGGTCTATCGTAGAAACGTTAGCTCTGAAACCTGCTTGTTTTTTTTGTTAAAATGTTTGAGTCTTCCAGGTATAGGTTCATCCTTTTTTATGAAATTGTTTCGCAGATTTTTGCAATTGTATTTGTAAGCGAGATTGGTCTATAGTTGGCTGTTGAAAAATTACTTTTGTTAGGTTCAGGAATGAAAATTGTGAATGCTGTTTTTCATTTCTGTGGTATGAATCCTGTTTTTAGAGATGCGTTGAATAACTGTGTGAGAATGTTAAAAAAATAAAGGTGGCCTTTGCATTGCAATATACGGTATTCCATCATGTCCTGGTGCTGTGTTTCTCTTTTTCTTGATAATATTTATTTATTCTGTTGTTACTTCGTCTAGGAGAATGTTTATGTTGCCTGTATGTCTGTCATTTCTCTCAAGTTCGGATATGTCTTAAAAATGGTCGATGAGAGATCTTATTTTAGAGGCTGTTTCCCTTATCTCTTTTTAAAAATTATCAGAGCAATCGGTTGGTTAAGTTCCTAATTTGTTCTTGAAAAAGGCATTTACAAAATTCTTATTAGTGTGTATCGGTTTATCATCCAATTTGCTTGGAAGATGATGTCTCAGATTTTTGCCTCTTGTGTTCGAGATGACTTTCCAGAACTTATTAGGATTTTTAGTGAAATTTTCGGCTAGATCATTAATGAATTTAGTGGTTTTTTTTATACTTAACTTTATAATTCTATATTTTACTTCTTTTTGCAGGTTGTTAATTTGGTGTTTTGTGTTTTCTGAAGGTTGCATTTGAAAAAGTCTGGTTACCTGTATTTTGTGTCGAATTAAAAAGATGATGTCAGGTGGAAGTCGTTCTGTATGTGGAATGATCTGATCTTGAGGAACTGTACTATTTAGTGCATCGTTTAAGATTGTAGCTAGAGAGTTGTATGCAGAAGCAATATATGCTGGAGTGAGAATAGGAGATTGTACGGTTGGTAATTTTTCTTCTATTTTTGATCTAAATTCCTTCCAATTAGTTTTGTAGTAGTTCGGATAAGTCGAAGTGGTGTAATTTTTAGTTATTTGTAGATGAAATTGTAACAGTACCTCCCCATGATCGGATGTCAAACTCTTGTTTACTTCTTTTGTGTTTAATTTATTGGCCATTGAAGGAGATAATAAAATTTTATCTGGCGACGTTTCCCTGTTATTGAAGAATCTTGTCGGCCGACATTGATATTTATAAGTGGGGATTGGAGTAGAAATTGGAATAATTTAGTACCGTTGTTGTCTGTATTTGGATCGCCCATAAAGTGGTGTTGACAATTAATATCGTCTGCTATGATAAGGTTTCTGTATTTTTCTAAATGAGTAAATAATGGTAGACTTGTTGATATGTTGGAGCTAGGATTAGAATATAAGGTTAGGATGTGCAGAGAATCTTTGAGTTGAGGAATTGAAATTAATAAAGGAGTGGTGAATGGGACAGGGGTTCTGAGATTGTTTCGGAAGTTCGATTTCATGTACTGTGATTTTGTCACTTGCTAATATAGCTATTCCCCCAGAGGAATCCTGGCGATCTTTTCTATTTTGTTGTCTATTGCTAATTGAGTAAGTTCATAATATTTGTCCCTAATGCCGTTAATGTTGATAAATAAGATTCTGAGCATGTTTTAGCGAATAAAATTTGCTTTAGTTGCCATCTTCATTTATGTCTTGATTGGAAGTGTGATATTTGCCATTAGTTTTCTTTTTCTTGACGTACTCTTTGTTGCCTATAAAGACACCACAGTAAGAAGCATTTGGCTTTCAGTCCGAGTGGAGAGTTGTAATAAGTAGGAGTATGCTGTTTCGTGAGAGTGCAACTGTGCTTTTGGCGGGAAACAAACTGTCAGTGTTCGTAGTGAACTTACTGGTAAGTAATTTGCTTTATTATTACTTTAAATATTAAAGTAGGGATGTCTTGTGTGTTGATGTATGTTGCAAGGGTTAGATTTATTCTGATGGGAACAGTTTATAGCATTGTTTGTGGTTACATAAGTCGAGCACACGTTTGGCCCCTAGCCCCGGACAGCGCTGAATGTTCTTAGATCGGAAATATAGTGGCCTATGTAATTAATTATTGTTTATATAACATCAAATAAGCATACGAAGAAATAGTAAAATAGTTTTAAATTATTTACAGGTAAGATGTCACGAACTACAAGCAGAGGTTCCTGGAGCGAAGAGGCTATGAAGAATGCGCTTGATCATACAATTAGTGGAAAATTAGGAATCAGTGGAGCAGCGTCTAGGTTTAGTATTCACAGAAGTTCACTGCATGATAGGGTAAAACTGATAAGAAATGGAACAGAAGTCAACCTTGTATCCAACTTAGGACGTTTTCAACAAACTTTCGTGGAGATTGAAGAGCAATTGCTAGATACGTGGAAGAACTTGACAATCGTTTGATGCCTCTCACATGAAAATAATTTCTTCGGCTTGCATATGACTAGCTGAGGAATTCAAACTTGAGCACAGATTTAACAAAGATCAGCCAGGAAAACATTTCTACAGGAAGTTCATGGAACTATACCCAGAACTTGCATTAAGAGTCCCTGAATCCAAGAGTCTGATGCATTGCGTGGGCTTCCACAAGCCACAGGTCAATCTGTTTTATCAGGTCATACATGTGGATAGAAACAAACTAACAAACAAGCTGTCCGGGGCTACCTCCCCAGTTTAGATTTCGAGACATTACCTAACATCCAATTTCAAGTATGCTGTACCTCTTTGTACATAGTTTCTGGCTGCATAAAGTAGTAAAAAAAAAATGTTTTTCCATTAGTGTCCGGAGCTGGGGAAACTTCCCCTAATGTTAAAATGACGTTGTAAAACTTTTCTGTTAGAGCCTTGATGATTGAGTTGATTTTTGTTAAGGTTCTTGCTTCAGCTGGTAAGGTTAGTGTCAGCGATAAAATTGAAAGGACCCACTTTGATATTTGTTCCACAGACAAGTCTCTATATATACAATATTAATAATGGAAATATGCCAATACAATAAGTGATTATACGAACGGAAATATAACACAAATGCATAATTATTTTTCTTTTTCTCTATAATTTACAGTTAATTTTAAAGCTTAACAATATGAAAAGAGAGTGGTTATTTCTACTATAGAGGATAGTATATCTAAAATACACGTAAATGCTCTTGCTAACTACAAAAATAATTTTATTATTATGACATTTATCAGGGGCATATCCAGGATTTTATTTCGGAGAGGGCTTTCCTTTGGAAGAATACTGTATTTCAAAAGCAAACTACCAATGTGTTTGAAGCGTAAAGTTTATAATCAATGTGTCTTACCTGTAATGGTACAACGTCTGTGAAACTTGGACATTGAATGCAAAAACGACTCAAAGATTAAGAGAAACACAAAAAGCAATAGAGAGATGCATGCTAGGAATGACCAGGAGGAACAGGAAGACAAATGAATGGATTCGCGCACAAACAAAGGTAGAAGATATGTTTACCAGGTGCGTAATTATGAAACCGGAATTTATGTACAGAAAGGACAGAGTGATTGGATGACAATGCTAAGAACTATTTTATTCGAAGTATTGACCATCATTAGCGATACATTTCT
>JAGDQP010073691.1:0-10357 GCA_022664845.1 Lepisma saccharinum | reverse complement strand
TGTAAATAAGTATACATACCGGTATGAAAGTTTTTAGTCAAAAAGTGCCGTTATGTATCCTTTTGATATACTATAGGGTCGTTCCATACCAATAAACATAATTTTAAACCTTAGGTTTCAAAAATGTGCGATATTGGATAATTGTGTTCTATGCATCAATATGATCAAAAATACAAAATTTCATGTTTTTGCCACTTTTTATTTTTGAGTTATAAATTGTTAAAAGTAAAATATATACTTATTGTTTTACTCGCTTTGAAACTTTTAGAAGCCCGACACTCAAAAACTATTTTTGCTAGACAGTTCAAACTTGCACCATTCGTTTCAGAATTTCAGTAGCTGTAACTGGATATATCAATTTACTTTATTCGATCAATCTTTATATTTAAAAATAAAATTAAACAAACCTTGTTTCTTGCAAAATCAAAATCGATTTTTTAAAATATATGTTCATTGTGCTTCTGATTAGAAAGTATGTACCAAATTCCGTGATGGCGTTTCAGTGGGATCATGTCGATTTTTTCAAATGGCAGTACGCATAATGGCATTTAGAAAAGTAAATTTACTTGCTTAAAATGTGACATACAGTACCTTCAATTCAGTTCTATTGTAGAGCAAACAGAGCCGCCGTTGCTCAGTAGTAGAGCATTGTGTAAAATTCGGGAGGTCGTGGGTTCAATCTCAGCGGACGACTATCCTGACTGACACTTTGAAGTTTTTCCTCAGTAGCACCAAGCACATGCCGAGAGGACACCTTCAACATAGGTCAAAGCTGACATCTTGCCGAATCCTCTCCCGAACTCAGTCTGAGCCTTACATGACTAAAAGCCATAAATATAATTCAAATTAAAAAATATTGTAGGACGAAACTTAATATCCACCCTGATCTCTGTATTAAAACACCAGTAAGAATAATTAGTTTAAAATTATTTAGTTAAAGCCTAATAAACCTACCACATTTACTAATGATAATAAAATAGTAGGTTTATTAGCGTGTAACTAAATAATATCAAGCTGCTTACTGCTGTTTGCTACTGCAGTCCTGCTTTTTTAAATACAGAGATTCCCTTTTTAGTTCCGATTTCTTTCTCACAAAACACACACCACAACAAGAAAAACTTGGAGATGAACTAACATTGAAGATAAAAGCAGTGAGGAAGTAGCAGGGTAAAACTCCTTCGGACGGTCATGAGGAGGGGGAAGAAGGAAACTTTCCCTTCTACTAGGGTTGTAAATCATCTGAAGAAGAGGGAAGTTTCTCTTCCCTCATACTCATAAATCACTGCAGATGTTGGAAACTTAAAGTTGGAGATAAATATCGAGTGCAATTCCGGGATCTCCATCGGAGGCTTGGGGAAAGCAGACCTAATACGTCTGGTGAAAGTGCTCCGGGCTTCTTCACTGAGAGTTTTCGGAGTGATGTTGATATTTCCGGTCCCGAGGATACAAGCAGAAGATGTGAGACGATTTCCTTATTTAACCTTCCCTGAACCTCCTTAGATTCTTATTTCGTGCCTCCTGTGCGTCCTCTGACAGCTCTCCAATAGGTAGGAGGCAATACCGAGTAATGCCTGGACCATGTGCTAAAATCGTGCGGACTGTGACAGGCATGTTGTACAAGGGGTACGGACTAAAACATAGATTTCTAGTTTCTTCGGCAAACTCATAAATGGTCCCACATTGATGTCACTTCCAGAAGCTAATGTTTCCAAAGCTGTCTCTGTTGCTCTTCAACCAGCGGGTATAGAGTTTCGCACAATACGCTTTAATTGTCCTTGAAATCCATTCGTCAACTCGCAGAGGACATGCGTGAATTCCCAATATCTCAATAACAAATCTGTACAGTTCTCTGCTTAGTTTTTGGGGTGTATACGTCAGCCACACATCAAAAACTTCCCGCCAGTACATAGTGCACTGCTCAATTTCAGGCTATGCTGTTGTCAATCAGGCCCCTACGGGCACGTAACCGTACCGGTTTCTGTACATGCAAGGTTCATACAGTAATATGGGAATATTTCTGGTGGGTACTATTTGGTACTTATTTAAACCTTAGTTAACTTTTTAACACATAATAACCTACCACTTCTTTAGCGCCACTCTCCACTTTGTTGTTTCGCGAACAGAACCTACAGTATGGCTCGTCAAAAATCATGCAATGATACAACAGAGGTACCCACGTTGCCAGTCCACTGAATGCGTTGGCTTTGAAACCATACACAGCACGACAATACAAGCCTAAACATGAGCTTGTGCGCTTTGCGATTGGCATTTAAAGTTAAGCCTGGACTTTTCGGAACACAACTATGTAGCAGTTTGCCTTGAATATACGATCCAAAAAATGTTTTTTTTTTGTTTTGTTTTTTTGCTAGATTGTTGAAACTGAACACTGCGCCGGTGCCAATTTACACTATAGTTTCATACAGAAAATGTGATTACATAATTATTTCATTATTATCAAGATTTTTGTTTCACCGTGTTGGTCGTATGCCTGCTATTACTGTTGTGTAACGCCGTCTTGGTCCAACGCCGTGTCGGCGAAACGCTGTCTTACTGTTAGTTCCGTGTTGGACCAACGCCGTGTTGGTTCAGTGTTTTTCTAACGCCGTGTTGGTCCAACACCGTATTGGTTCAACGCCGTGATGATCCTAAGCATTTAACCATAAACATATTATACATTTAACAATAATCAATAACAATGTTGAATCAACATTTATTATAACTGCCTGAATGTGAGATATCGTTAATTTGAACATATTTTTGTTAGGACAACGATAATTCTTGCAAAATCGTTCAAAATACGGGTATTGTCCCTGTGACTCAAGCATTTTAGAGTGTATTGACAATCTTGTTAATGATTGCTAAAATGAACCCAAGACGTTTCATTTTGATACATTAGAGCTTTTCATCTGAAGTAAATAACATTTTACAAAAATATAACAAATGAAATCCCTTCATTTTCCTCTGATATGAGTATTACTTGCTTTCAGCTATACCATATTAACAGCGTGGAGATGCATCTGAATTACGTCCAGAGATTTCCTCAGTATTTTCAGTTTGAAGGTAAGGGGTGCAATGTCGAAATTGGGGTGTAAGTGGAGTTTTGGGTGGTATCTGCTGAATTTTGACGTACTTTTAAGTTGCGGGTGTTCTCGAGGATATAAGAGTGACATGCCCCACAGGGGATGTGGAGGAATCACTGATTACGTATATGCAGAATACGAAGTGAAAACTACGTTTGGAAGTAGGTATGATGTTCCTAACGATATATCAAATAAGGTTTTTCCTAAATCATCTTGCCCAACACCCAAGCAAAATCTGAAATGACGCCACTGAATCACTTACAAACCTTAATTTACAAGTGACATAGTGACAATCGGCATGGTAAACCGAAGGTGCTTTGCCATTGCGTTTCATCTGATGAAGGCGATGTTCCAAGGACGTGATTTACAATTTTACGTGAGCTACGAGGTACAAATGTCCAAACTAGATATAGAACACAAAACCCCTTTATTATAAGGCGGCGAGCATTACCACTCACCCGCATGCCAGACGGGATATGTACACCATCAAACGCTTTTCTCTCGTAAGTGTAAAGTGTTATGTTCTCCGGGAACTGGTTTGATCTTGCACAGGATAGAATCCAATGGTGAACGATTGTCACTACGGCGATGAACTTGAGAGTTTCGTAAGTCATCGAGATAGTTAGTGTAAGGAGTTATACCTGTATGCCACCAACCGATGTTGATTTCATTATGTTGATGAAACTATGCTCGTAATGAAAATTAGTAGTAATGATAATTAATTTAACATAAATAAATTTTAAATTTGGAGAGCTGGAATGTTTGTCGTTTGACCAGCCCTCCACTTTATTTTTGTTATATTTCTGAAACGGTGAGAGGACCAACGAAAATTGTTTCAGGACAATCAGGGGCAAACGAAGAAGCGAAAGGGGAAAAATAAAGTTTGAGTTTTAAGATGTGGGGGCAACTCCTCTTTAATCTCGCCAAGTTTCGGAACCGGTGAGGAAACACATGGATTTTTTGGAACATACAGGGACAAACGAAGCACAAACAAATGGGAAAAATAAAATTTTGAATATGGAAATGTGAGGGACAGCTCTCCCACTTTGATATCGATATATTTCAGAAACTGTAAGGGTACAAACCAATTTTAGGGAGACAAATGAAGCCCAAACACGTGGCAAAAACAAATTTTGGATTTCCTGAGGTGGAGGACTGTCGTTTCAGTAACCCCCACATTGGTTTTGTTATGTTTCAGAAATTGTGTGGGGACAAATAAAAGTTGTTTCGGGACAAGCGGAGACAAACGAAGCACAATCGAACTAAAAAAATAAATTTTGAATTCGAAGAGGTAGGAGCAAGGCCACACTTTGAACTCGCTATATTTCGGAAACGGTGAGAGGACAAACGATTTTTTTTGCAGGAGGGATAAACATATCACAAACGAGTGGTCAAAAATTTGAAGTGGTAGAGGTCATTTCATTAGCTACCCGTGTTGTTTTTGTTATATTTTGGATATGGCGATGGATTTAACGAAATTAGTTTCGGAACAAACGGGGACAAACGATTGGCAAAAAGATTTTGAATTTGATGAAATGTACCTTGATATCTTTCCAAGCATTATGTAGATTTTTTATAATTTCCATAATATGACTGAATCTACTAACTTTGTAATCCGATACAGTAATTCTTTCCTTTATGTCTCAGAATCAGTACAGTACACTCCAAGACTGGTCTGTTGATCGATTTAACTTTTCTGGCACCTAGGCCTATGTCTCCGTCTTTTTTACACTAGGAATTCACAGTGGCAAGAGGTGCTGACATTAAAATATCATATAACATTATTATTTAAACGAACGTTGTAAGCAATTCTACAAATACTTTCCAATGGGCATATTTTACTGCGCCTTATCGAAACAAAGAAGTTCCACGCATTACCGCTGTATTGTGTGTTCATTAGTCATGCCTTATCCAAAATTGATGTTATTTCTCGGAAGGCACAAAAATGCTTTCAAAATAACTCCTTGTTTTGTGTTGTTCATGATTCGCATTTACACAGTCCTCTTCAACACGGTTACACCTAGTGATCACGAAGAACGGTAGTCCTTCGAGTGCCGCTAAGCAACGAGTCTGTTAGCGGCACTCACATATATACAGCTAATTTCGGATCTAGCAAACTATAAGCCCGATTTTGATGCTTGAAGTTGCGTTTGAAAGCTCTAGCCATACTAAGACACAGGGGAAAAATGTGTCGGTAGGATCTCCCTGGGACCCCTAGGGTGGTTTGAAAGACCAAATCATAATTTCACATTTCTGGTGATAGCACTTACCACAGACCATATAGGCGGCCAAAGCTTGCGGAATCGTAATCTATGCTTCAATACATTTCAAACGGTGTGTCACACGTCAAAATCGGTGAAGGGGTTCAAGAGGCTATAACTTTTTAGCCCAGAATTTTCACAAATGATTAAAAAGGGCCTCCGTCACTCTGTCTGTCTTTTTGCTTTAGCCTAAAGTGGTTGTTACCGTGTGTTTTGGAGGTCAGTTGCGGACTCCAACTAGTTGGGTTAAATCTAAGCTTGGTTTGATGATAGGATTTAGCGTTTTTGAGATAGGGCTCAAAATCATACTTTTTGTGTATGAAGACTATGCACTTTTTTTAATAGGCAGGCTTACAAAATAAGTGATATCAGTATAGAAAATCCTTCGGGGTAAAGACAAGAATGACGCTAGAATTCTACTCACTAAAGAAGTGATATCCATTTTGCGATTGTGTCACTTTGGCGGAAGGATACTAAATATCCTAATTATATTACAAAGGAGACACGTCCATCATAGTGACACAAAGGAAGTAACTCTCAAAATGGGTATCACTTCTTTTGTGAGTAGAATTCTTGCGTCGCTCTTGTCTTTACCCCGAAGGTTTTTTTATACTGATATACTAGACAGCATAAACTGTCCTGCAGAACTGTAGTTAGCTTATGATGTAACACGCATTACTTTGATCCTTGAAGAGTGTTTTCAGCACTTGTACATTCAAGTTGCAACAAATCAATACATGTAACTAGGGGTAATTTATCTATTACCTTGAGTAAGAAAGTGCGTCTCATTCGCTATGAGCCCCGCGTTTATTCGTATGAACGTACTCGAGTACGAAATAGAAAGACTGACTAGAAAACGAAATACATGGGTGACAGGAGAGTGTCAGAGAGAAAATCTCGAAGGGGAACGACTGAATGTATTATAAGAAACAAGTGACGCAGAGAACTCCATATACATCATTAACCGGAAAACATATTGGGCTAAACTTGGTTTCGGATAAAGCGTCATTTAATGTCGGTGGATGTGTCAATTCCCAAAACATTCATGTTATGATCGAATTTTGATCCGTATCCACTTCATAAGAACCTTCCCATGCTGGTATTTGTTTCGTTTAGCAATGAAATTGATTTCCTAAAACAATGAACATAAAATATGCTACTTGGTACCGCACATGCCCCATACGATTTATTAACAAAACATACAACATATTTTGATTTATATTACAGAAATTTATGTTGTACGAAGAAATAACGAAAGTGAAGACTGAAATCGGTGACGAAAGCGAAATTAATCAACCCAAAGAGTTGGGTATTATAATGCAAAATTCTACTGCTAAGTGGGATGAGTCTTCACTTGAAAATACTTTCACTGATATCAATCTAACAGTGGTACCAGGAAGGCTAGTTGTTGTGATTGGTCCCGTAGGAGCTGGGAAGGTAAGTTACAAAGAACAAATATACACTGATCACCATTAAAAGTGCAATACAAAGAACGAGGCATCGTATTAATTTGCAGAATATATAGAGCATGGTCAGATTAACATATTAGCACGACTGCTTTGTGACGCAACAGAGGTGAAGGTATGCCAACTAGGAACAGCAATCGGAGACAGGCCAGAGAGCCAAATTTGTAATAAAAGATCAATGTTGGTGCGACTTGAATGTATGTATATGATAAGGAATTGCATCGTCGTCGAATGTGGCAGCCTTGCCAGCATATTTCCACCTTTGATCGCGGTTGAATTATGGCAAATAGCGAGTGCTGTTGATCTTTCCGTGACATTGGTGTCTGTATTGGAAGAACTGCGTTCAAAGCGCAGGACATATGGAGCCAATGGCTCAACGAAGGCAATATGCAACGATATGCTAGATCACAAAGGCCGCGCCATGCAACGGGACACGAGGACAGATGATTTGTGCATATGGCTCTGGCGGATCGGAAAGCCATACACCGAAAACTGGCAGACGCACTGGACATGTAATGTTGCACAGCGCTCAATGTCTCCTCGAGCAACTCTACGTCGTCTGGCAGAGTGAGGCACATTATCGCGGAGCAATTTCTGCGGCTTCTACTGACTGCAGAGCATAGATATAAGGGACCAAAATAGTGTCCCGAACGTTGAGCATGGAGAGCCGAATCACAGCACACCCTTTTTCAAACGAATCCCGCATCTGTCTGCTGCGTCAGAATAGGCGCATCTTTATCTGGGGGTAAAGTGGTATTAGGCTGGGCGTTTGGCATAGCCACGTCGATCCGCATCTGGTGTTATAGTGTGATGTGCCATTGGATACCGTACCCACTTTTGTTTCATACGCACTGACAAACATGTGACCAACAAACAGTACATCGACAACGGATGGTCTCGGTTGCGGTGTCTTTAGCGCAGGATCTGCCGGTTTTATATACCAACAGGATAGTGCGCGTCCGCATGTGTCACGTGATGTCTTAGCTTTCCTGGATGGACACAATGTACACCTGATCTCTCGCCGACTTAACACGTCTAGTCCATGATTGTAGAACGTGTCTCACGCCAGCGACTTTCCCCAGATACAAATGATGAACTGTGGCATCTTGTCGAAGACACATGTCTTGCCATAACCTAAGAGAACATGCAAGTCTTCATCCTCTCTATGCCTCTCCGTGATGTAACGGTTCTGAACGCCCATAGTGGACCGAGAGGCTATTGACCTTCGGCAGTTCTAATTGTCACACATCGCACAGGACGGTAAGTTTAATCATTTGCTACTTGTAACTTACGGTATCTATCTCCCAAATTTGAGACTGCTGTCTTCTCTCATTCTTGCTGGTGTATTTTTAATGGCGAACAGTGTAAATTAAAAAAAAAAAAATTGGAAGCTCGAGTGCATGCCCAAAATGCATACGAGGAATCAATTATTTCGCTTAGTTAGTGTCAACTTGTGTAAAAATTTTGTCTATAGCTGTTTACACTTTTTGAGTATTTAAACTCGTTCAATGAAACTTACAGTGTAGATATAGAGTAGTTCTATTTCCGAACAGGAAGCGGTCCACATAATGTAATTTCTTTCGTACATTCAAAGTTGCTGCATCAAACTAACGTAAATTCTAGTAAGCATCTTTCTCCCTGAAATTTACTACGCATATTTAGTAAGAGAGAATGTATCAGTTTAAGGAACATACACAAAGAAGAATTTTTAGTGAGAAAACTTTAGTTGGCATTCATTCTACTTCCTACTGTAAGTAGGGAACATTTGCAAAAATCAACGCGTGAGTACGTTAACTAGAATAGACTTTCGTTTGGGCACTAAAAGCATAGAAATATAGACCTCACTTTCTATTCTTGGTTGGTTGAATTATTTCTTTTTCTTGAGGTAAATCTTAAGTTTATGAGTTTAAAATGAACAAATAGAATGAAAAGGGGACTTTCCAATTAAATTACTATTGCTAACTGTAGGATTTGTTCCTACAGCAGATGTATACATTGTATAAAGAATCATTTTGTAAAATGAATATTCTTCTTTTTTTTCTAAGAGCTACTCTAGACGTATACAGAGAACAGATGCTATGCTTGTGCCATTAGTATTTTTACTATTTATTTGTTTTACAAATACAATTTTGAAAATAGGTGTTCATGGGTGTAGCATGACAATCAAAGTTTTGCAAGATAATTTGTTTTTATCTGGAATACTTTTTATTATTAAAATTTATATTTACATTTTTAAAACGTCATATGTTTCACTGGTATACTGTAACAAATTTACATAAAGTAATGTGTTTGTTTAGAAAATCAAAACACAATTTTGATTTTCGCATTTACAATTTGACAATCCTTTTTTATTGATGCAGAATTGCATAAAGTACTGATACATATGAAAACGTGATCAGGCGTTGCGTCTTTGAAGCGCTACACTTTTAGATATATGAATTCTGGCGTTGTACATTTTGCTATTTTCAACACGTTGATTTTATATTTTTTCAACAAGATTACATATTTCATGAATAGTTAAGATTCTGCATGTTATTAGATTTTATCTTTCTTTATGTGTAAGTTTTCTCTATCAATTTTGGTTGTGTAAGAAATATTGAAGAAGAATAAAGAGCGCATGTCAAATAAAATGTTACGGTGATTACTTCTGCTAAATTTAATATATATTGAAAATATGTACCTAGGGTCATTTATACTAAATCAGGCAGAAAAAAGGAGAAATGTCACCCAGACTCTCAGATTTTGATAAAATTTGGTATGGTACATTGATTCTTGGAAGGGTTCTTACTAGAAATTCCTAGGTACAGATTTCTAGACCTTCTGCATATAGAGTTTCAGCGTCAAAGTTGGCATGTTTTGTCCTCAAGTGTTGTCGTGACCGACACTTTACGGTGACACACCAATTTGATTTTTTTTAAGTCATGCTTTTTTGATCGTAAAAGGCAAACTTAGGTGTACCTTATGTAAAATTCATTTTAGAATCCAAATTTGATAACCAAAATGTGGTATAGCTAATAGTTTTTGAGATATGTTTTTATCATTGCGAAGAAAAGCAGTTTCTGAAATGATGTTCCCCTTGCAACATAATACCGTGAATATATGAAAAGGAACACCAGATATTGATATGAGACTTACACCATTGGAAAGAGAAAAACATCCTCTTGAATGATGTACTAAAGCAGTGGGTTCTGGGTTTGAACTTTATTTCTAACGTACTTTTCTGTTTCAGCTGATATATAATGGTGTGGACTTCGCAACATAATAACATGATTATCTCACGAGGAACATCAGATACATGTGACACTTACACCGTTAAAAATCAGAAAAGAATCTGTAAGATGGTACTCTATTGGGTTCTTGGTGGTAAGTCCATCTGCAAAGCCCTCTCTTGTTTTAATATCATTATTTGTATATTATTACGTTGACTGTGCAATATAAAACCATGAATATCTCCGAAGGAACACCAGATGCAGATATAGGACTTACATTTCCTATATATTGATGTAACAAAAGCAGTGTGTGAGAAATCTATGTAGATAGCATTTTTACA
>JAGDQP010073690.1:0-10357 GCA_022664845.1 Lepisma saccharinum | reverse complement strand
TAGAATGAAGTTCATCTTGGAATTGCACACCCTAGCCTACTAAGTCGACTGCAGCGACATGCTTGTTTTAACAAAGCTTCGAGTGTTGTCCTGCATGTATGTAGTAGAATGATCAGCCATATCAATTATCGAAAATACATTACCTGATTCTGCAAATACTCATGGTAGTTATGTCGGTTCTACGAATGTGGAATCAGCGAGAATTCATGCGAGTGTGCATTGAAAAAGTTTCTTTTCTTAGAAAATTTTTACCAGAACTGAAATAATGTGTGTGTATTGTATTGTGTTACACAACATGGCTTACTTCTTTTCGTAGTGCTGCCGATAGTGTTTTCCGCCTCATGATACCTGATAGTGAAATATTCTAAAAGGAAATGCAATTAAATGGAGCAAAACTGGCTTGTGAGTGCATGGTCTTCGTTCATAATCCTATAAGCAGTTACTTAGTGAATCAAATAGCTACGAATATTTTGTGGGTTTCGAGAGTCTACGTAAAATTTCCCAAAAGGAGCATGGAAATATTTTTGTCAGGTGTCTGAATACTAATAAGGGACATCACTCAAGTGTCCTGGTCCGATTTCAATGTAATTTTATTTTCTGATAGAGGGCATGTATGTATTATGTCTGATGACAGTATTGTTGCCACAGCGCGTTTTTTTTTTTTTTTTTTTTTTTAGTTATTGAATGTTGAAGAGTTGTGATGTAATTATTTATAGCGTAAGGCTATAAATAACACCCCTTGTAAACCGCGTGTAACTGATAAGAAAAGTGAAGAACAACCATGTGGGTACATATTACCCCCTAGTGAGAAATTTCCAGATTGACTAATGAATGTATAAGTAAATGTAACAAAATAATTTGAACCGATTACTTTCCTTGTTGTCTTAAACCAAACCGTCTCCGTCTCACTCATTATCAGCTTATTGGTTTAATTTGACTTGCGGGAAAAGAGACGGGGAAGTAAGTGGTCAAGTTCTTTATTGCAAATGCCATCCTGAATTTAATATTACAGTAATATTAAATTAGAGATTAATGAATTTACCTGTCGATGTGATTTTAGATATTAAAATTAACACGTACTCGTGGAATGATATGCTTTCATGAAGTGGTTTTCGTTAGTCTTATATTTAAAATAATAATAATAAAAATTCTTATTTACTTTCATCATACGACGTTCCAATTACTCATGTTTATTTGAGGTTTGTGTAAAAGATGTTTATTACCGGATTAACTTTTGTCAATCATTTACTCATTATACAAAAGCAATAAAAGCCCATTTTCTTTTATCGGTACTTGTTTAATTTTTTGTAGTGACTGGTATTAGGAATAAACGAAAAAGCAATATTATTTTTTGCAGATACTTTAGTTTGTCTTCTAAAAAAGATCCGCCGAGTGTTTGTCTAGTCTGATTTTTTAAAAAAGTTTTCTGAGTCTACCCATCAGAATATCTTAAACATCTTGTAATAAATATATACTTCCTTTTGTCATGTGTTGAGACGTAGAAAAAATAAAAAAACACCTGAAGTAATGTTGATCAGTCGAGTGGATCCACAGAACTTTTTCCAAAAGTCCATGAATGGTTAATCCTGTTTTTCCTATTTTGAAGTTTGTTCTTAAATGTACAAACGGGGACAGAAAATCTGGACCTTTTTTTTAAATCATCTGCAGTCTTCAGAATGTACAGTCATTCGAGTTTGAAAATTATTGAAAGACTTAAGACAATATTACAGTTTCGGGTAGTTAACGATCTGGAAGTTATGGAACTCCGTGATCTGAAGTGATAAGTACTGTAAAGAATTCACTATTGATAAGTACTGTAAAGAATTCACTATTGATAAGTACTGTAATGAACTTTCTATTGCCACAGATAGTTGACTGCCTGCAAATTACGGCGTCAGAGACTAAGCTGTCCAATATCTTTGTTAAACTCAAGTTCTTCCCTTGAACTTTTTCCAAAAATAAAAAACAATGGGGATGAACGAGTGCAGACTGTCAAGAACAGCAAACAATGCTGTAGACTAAAGATTTTCGCAGAACTGCGAATGATTCTATTTTTAATCGTTAGCACACTGTGGCCGGACTCGTGTAAATCATATCAGGTTTTTTCGTCCTGTATTATACAAATTAAACACGAAAGGAAACAGAAGACTACTAACGTTTTTTTTTCTTGCATATTCCAGAACGCGGATGCCTGAAAGATGATTATAAGCAATGGTCGCCAAGCTCAGCTGGTGGCCCTAGAATGTCATGCGTACTTGGAAGGAAAGAAGTGTATGAGAGAAGAATACCCCGTTCGAATTGTTACAATGGGAAAGATTACGACCGACCAGTAACAACTGAAAACTGCGAGTGTGACGCAGAAGATTTTGAATGGTAAGTTTTGAGAAAAATGATATTCATTTCTTGCGTGCTTAATAATAATATACGCTATAAATCAGATATGGTACTGCCATGAAGAAACGGCAAATGCTCTGTAAGTGATTTTGGCTTTTATACCAGGGTGAGTTATATGTTCGTAGCGTTGGGTGGACCCGCCCACTCGATGCCGGAAAACCGTGTGCAGCGTGTAGAGCAGGTGAAGGTGGTGGTGGCAGAAAGCGTGTCACGTGTCTGTCTGATCACATCGCTAACGGTGTGGGGGAGGAACTACGCGTTGAATAACACAGTTGACAGGACAATGGCTGAGGAGAAACTTATGTGTCGTGTGCTTCTGCGCCATTACTGGAAAAAGGGGTTGACTGCAGCAGCAGCAGCCAAGGAAATTTGTGCCGTAGAAGTTGAGGGTACTGTCCACTCGTCCACAGCTAGAAAGTGGTTGGAAACCCAGGAACCAGTACCCGTCAGCTGGCAGATGAGGTCCAGACATCACAAACCAGTGTCGTTCGTCATCTGCATCAACTTGGGTTTCGCTCCAGGCAACCGAGGATGGTTCCCCATGATTTGACTCCCGCTCAAGCTCAACAACTTGTGACCCTGTGAAGAACTGCTTCGAAACCCAACTCACGAATGATGAAAAGTGGATCTTTCTTCTTTATCCTGACACCGGGAAACAATGGCTTCAACCAGGTACCGAGGCACAGCTAGTGGTTCAAAGAGGGTGGTTTGAAGAGAAGACAGTGCTGTGTGTATGGTGGAATTTCGAAGGTCCGGTGCACTGGGAGCTCGTTCCACACGGTCGTTCCGTAGATGGGACATTGTATGCTAAACAGCTGCAACGGGTATACGACATTGTGCGCCGTCGTTATCCAGCACTGGTGAACCGAAAGCGACTGCTCCTCCAATCTGACAACTCTCCATGCCACAGGTCAAGAAGAGTCCGCCAGCACATTGCGGACATGGATGGCGTGGACATTTTACCCCCCTTCCCGCTACAGTCCCGACCTTGCGCCATCTGATTTTCATCTGTTTCGTTCCATGGCACACTTTCTGCGGGGCAGACAATTCCGTTCCGTGGATGATGTGACAACTGGCATTACTAAGTTCTTTGCTTCAAAGCCTGCAACCTGGTATCGTCAGGGGCTTGTGTCACTTGTGGAACGTTGGAGAAGGACCATACAGTGTGATGGGATGTACTTCGCCGAATAGACTTCTGTGGTACAGGGGGAGGCGGGTGCTGCACATTATCCATGAAAACGCTACGAACATATGACTCACCCTGGTATTAGTGAGAGAGAGACTGTTTTAAAATAGCTCTTTAGACAGGGAGATCGGGTTGATGCCAGAAGTCGACAAGCTCTACGCAAGCAGTCAAGGTGGATCATTCTTCCTTAAATTTTCTTGGCCTCACTTAAAATTTTGATTTTGTCTGTGCAAATAGGAATAAAAGTAATACATCTTGTTGACCAGTGTGGCCTCTTTAACTTCCCGTGCAGTTTGTAGCTGGCGGCTGGTCTGAATGCGAGAGAGTGTGTCAGTCAGTCTCAAGTGTGATAATACTGTTGACGTTTTAATCTCAGACTGGTCACTTTGATGACAAAGTAAGTGTTGATGAATCGACTGTCATTGAGTGTTGTACCTGTGACAAGAGTTATGGGAAATATGTATCTCTGTTTGTTTGATGCCAATAGCTATAGATACAGCTAAACGTCCAGATTAAGATGATGTTCACCCTTAGTACAGCTTCCATTCTCCGGGAATAGATTGTACAAATCTTGAACAGTCTCCAGTGGAATATTGTTCCAGCAGAACGTCCACAATTGCTGGCAAATTGGTTAAGGTGCCATTCCTTTTTTCAAAATTATCCACAACAGTTCGATAATATTTAAGTCTGGGGATTAGGCTGGCCAGGGAAAATGTACACCATCGTTGTGCTCCTCAAACGACGCTTGCACTGTCCCCTCTGTGATCAGTCACATTATCGTCCTGGAAAAAAGTAAACTCTGGACCATTAAATGCGCATGATAGTTTAAAATATCTAGATATTCGCATGTGGTAACACTGGCAGTCACTCATGATGGGGCTCACTGAAAACCACGAAATCTTCTCCCAAACCGTCACGGTTCCACCACCATGCTTGACATTTCGAACGAGACACTGGATCGTAGTCTTCTTCGGGCGTTCGTTACTCACAACACGATTTCTTGGAAGTAAGATGAAACTGTGATTCATGTGAAAATATCACCCATTTTAAGCCCTCAGCTGTCCAAGTCTTACGCTTTTTTAAACTAGTTTTTGCAGAGTTTGACGTTAGTAATTGCAAGTTAACGCGTTAGAAATTGCCACTTGTCCGTGAATATTAACTTTCTTCAGTTCCAGGCAAACATTTTTTTGTAAAACGGGATCGGCACGGCGGAAACTCACTTCTGTCACTTTTACCGTGGTAGTTCAGGGCGGCAGCACCACAATCCTCTACAATTCGGCGGCCTCTGTAAGTTGTCTTCGGCATTCGTCCACTGTCCTTTTTAGCGGATTTTGTCTTGCCATATTTTCTACATGCAGGCTTAACCTCCGAGACTAAGTAACCGGACACCTTCCCTTACGGATAGATGTGCTAATCTGGCACCTACACGTACGCACCGAAAGAAACCCTCCTTCTACCCTGCATCTTATCCGTCATAGGAATCATGCATGCGAGAGCTGTTTTACTATAACACTTTTGACCGCTGTCGCATAGCATGATTCAGATATGCTCCCAATTTCTTGGCCAGAAATCTCTGCCAAGGATTATAAAATGCAATCTTACAAAAGCTGAGAGAGGAACCCTAATAACTCAGTACCTAAACAATAAACTGAGCCTATTCCGCTATTCAGTGTTATAAAATTCATAAGACATCCCGGACGAGCAATTAAACTTGATTACATATTACCCGATACTATATTTCCGTTTAATTAAGCATCCGAAACAGTATGTAGCAAAATAACACTGTACTTGTAGTTACATACTAGCCGAAAATTAGTAATAATTAAGAAATTCTAGAAACATACTAAAATCAGAACGAATATATATATATAAAACCGTTATCACCCACCCAGTCCATGTAAATTAATTTTAAGACAACTTAAAATTAGGAACAGTAATATCCCGATTAATAATCTATTTAATAGATAACACGATTGAATATCTAGGCTAAAATTAAACAATACTGAACCATTACAATTAATAGTAAAATTACAATCATGTATGAATAATAATAATATAATATGATACAACAATAATAAAAGAATAGATGAAAAATAGAAACACAGCATAAAACACGTGTTCCGTTCAGGAAAAAAGCTATTTATAAGCTCTTCATGAGCGCTAAAAAGAGAAGTTTACCACTAAAATATCTGACCCCGTCCTGGGGGCCAGGTACAATTAACACTACACTCGACGAGACGTTCTACAAGAGTTCCACGGTGCACAGGAAGACCTTCCTTCTTTGGAGTTGGGGAACTCCCTTCCTTGGGGCTCCACTTCAGCTCCCCCGGGAAGGGTCGCTCTCTTTCGGTAATTGCTCACATTACTCACAAGAAAAACGCATATGCACATCATCTTACAACGGAAGGCTCACTTTGCAGTTACCGGGGTACCCGCGAAATTTTCTTCCCAACTCACTTTCACTATCACCTACAACACGTACAATTAAACTACGTTGGAAATCTTAAAATACTTGCATTTCGCCACGTGCGTGCATCATTTGTTACTGTTATATCGCTCTCTCCTTTGGCATACTATCTGCTGGGACCCAGTCTGTGATGTAACAAACAAGAGGCGCAGCCTGTATTGCCAAACTGGAAATACAACTCCCCGTTTTCCACAGCTGTTCATATATTTTTTGTTCAATTTTTGTATAACCTGTATATATGTGTTTTTTTTAAAGACATTTACTGGACTTTGTTTTTCTTTTAGTGATTTTGGATTTATACGTGACAGTGTTAGTGGAAAATGTATTCGGGATCGAGCATTAACATTTGATCCTTACGGAATTCCAACGCATTGCAAACCAGGTGCTTTCTATAATCGCACCAAAGGCTATAGGAAGATTCTAGGAGATACTTGTGTGGACGGAAGGGCTGAACGCTATTTGCCAGATAGTTTGCCATGTCCTGTGAAGTAAGTAGAAGTACTATTTATGATTAACAAAGATTGAGTAAAGAAACAACATATCGATATTCGTGCATAGAAATAAAAATTTTCAGGTCTAAAGAAAACTGAAATGTCTGATTGAGTAATCGTTTTAATATTTGGTTGATCAGCCAGGAGCATGAAGTGACAGATCATCATTCGCCAACGACGTTTTGATTTTTCCCCGTGCTTGCATAGTGTAAATTCATTCCTTTACTTGGTTAATTTATTGTAGGAATTATATCTGGTAAACACCTTTAGTAGTTTAGGAATGGTCTTGTTAAGTTTTGATAATAATTGATGTGTGATCACGCACCTTCCTCCTTGTGTTGTACAATGCTTGGAGGCTTAAATATAGAGTTTTCGTAGTTGTAACAATATATCAGTCAACGAAACCTCATTTGTTTCTTTTGCTTCATAAAACCATATTAAAGTAAACTGTATCTTTCCATCATTCCTGCCTTTCATTGGGGTTTACGTCTTCCTTGATTCGACGTTATTTCTGAATCCGTTTTCTTTTAAAAAATTCACCCCTTTTCATTTGTAAATGTTCGATGTATTCTTTACTTACTTATTTTTCCGTGCGTTTACTTTCAGTTCATCAATGACAGTCCTTTCCTTCCTAATTTGTAGTTATATTGAACCTCCGGTTTTGCATTGTGCTGTAATATAAGATCGTAACATTTTTGTTCAATTTTTCTTAACCCGCAAATCAATTACATATTCTCCTTCACTGTTCTCGATCTTTTCCCAACATTTAGCAGTTTTTTTTTATTCCTGCGACGTGGTTTGGAGCTGAAAGTAGTCTGCGCGCTAAATTTGGAGCTACTTGTCATTTTTAAAGGAAACACATGGGGTCGCGGTGAGTCAGTGGTAGAGCGCTCACCTCTGGCACTTGGGGTTATCGGTTCGATCCCTCCTCTGCGCCCGTGGCACGTGCCCCCTTTGTACTGTACCCCCGTTAGCTGCCGCCTTGATTTCACGAATTCTCATATCATCCATCCAGCCTGAGCCAAAGTTGCCTAAAGTCGTAAAAATTAAATTCGGAGGAAACACATGGCATATTTTTGGAGAGGACTCGAAGAAGCGATGTCTGTCGAGTGTGGCGGGTGGGGATCGAATCTCCTGTCCGGGCTCTAAAATTACGACTTTGTAAGATTTGCGGTGTGCGAGTAAACACTGCCATATTTGGAGTTGGACGCTGTTAGTGAACATAGTCTGCTAGATTTTGCATTTGCTTCGCACACGTTGAGGGTGGTCGTACAAACTTCGGTAAACTTTGTGTCTTGGGCTGTTTTAGTAACTCTTTGGCCCGTCTCTGTTCTATTAGCTGTTAACTTTCTACAATCCACGAACATCCATGCTACAGCTGCAATTTGCTTGGAGACGCTGGCCCGATGCCCCAGACCACATTACTACTGCGGTCGGCTTGGTCTTGGTCGTGTCTTGGAAGACGTTGCATATGGTGCCATCACAATCCTATCAGATGGAGGGAAGTGTCCTTGTAGGGTGCAAGTCTGATTGAATGAGGACTCAGCCATTCTCTTTATTTTCGTATTAGCTCTAAGATAATTCTCATCGTCATGACGATGAGGTTTTGGAACAGTTAATGATTTTGAGCTCAGCGATATTGGGTGAAGCGACATGCACAGACCCTGATAGACTCCAACTTGTTCTGTACACTAAAATGTATGACACCTATGCTTCGTGTTTTTGCGCCTTTTCTATCGAATGCGAAGTCGAGCGATTATCGTGTGAACATACAGCCCAACTCCTCAGCCAGTTGTATGATCTCCGTCAGTAAAGCGTTTAGCTGTTTCTCATGGAATCTGATTGACCTTCTGGATCTTGGAGTGCCGCTTGGATCGATATTGTTCTGTCAAACGCGAAAACAATTTGCGAAGGCAATAGATGAGAAGGCAATAAGCTAACTAACGTAGTGGTGAAATTAACGAGAAGTTTTAAGTCTCTTCTTTAACCTATACTTCGCCAAATTAAATATATGACATTGTCATCAAGTCAAGCTTTTTGCGATTACGGAAGTTAGGTACTATGGTTTAGTTCAGTTTGTAAGGTCCCTGCTCCGGCTAGCTCATTGAAGGAACGTTACCATAATTCTGAAGATCTGTTCTTATGATCTCAGGGTATCTTCTCCAATAGACATGTGTGGTGGGGTTCCCATGGTAAGCACATGTATATGAACTGAACATCCTATCACTAACTAGCCTGAAAAGGTACTGCGGGTCCTATATCTGACTAAATATATGAATTTGAATTTCTATTTATCACTTTTAGGCATCTAAGGCCAGGATAGGGGAGGGTAAAGGATTCGGGAAGGTGTTGGCCAGGGCTTACGTTGAAGGTGCCATCCCGGCATTTGCCTGTGTGACTGTGGAGAAATTCCATCATTTATTATGGTCGGCCGCTGGGATCGAACCCACGACCTCCCGAATACTACGCCAACGCTCTACCACTGAGCTACGGCGGCTCGGTGAATAATTGAAAGAAAGGGTGATAGGTAAATAATGAATAGACATGATTATTGCTTTATTACTTGGACCACTTACCTGAACATGTGCCATGAGGTTGCTTGGGCCGAAACCCAAGAATAAGTGATTTACGTAGCATTATATACCCCTTCCTCGGTGGTCTTCGCCGGTTTCCACTGAGACAAAATAGTTCCGAATATTTAAATTTATTGATACAATGAATATTTTAAATGACAGTTGTTCTTGAGAACATTCAATTTATTTATTTAATTTTATAAAATTAAAATATCTTTTATTTACAGTCTCTGATTGTAAATAGTTTTGGCGGTAATGTTTGCTCATATTCGTGCACCAAGTTAAATGTCCATTGTATAGTACTCACACATATTAATTTGAAGTTACGTAGTTAAAAAGCCGGCCGGGTGGTCGAGCGGTCTGCGGCGGTAGGCTATCGACTCAACGGTCCCGGGTTCGAGTCCCGGCAGGGGCATGGGTGTGGATTTTAACACTTAACAGCTAAAGGCAAATCGTGACGGGCCGAAGTCCAAAGTTACTAAACTGGCCCATATAAAAATAAAGTTTTTTTTTACGTAGTTAAAAAATTAATATTTAAATCAAAACTTTTGAATATGCCAGAATTGCGTAAACTAAAACTTTATACATGGAGTAACATTCTGCATATAAAATAGATAATACTTTTGGAAAATAATGATATTAAAAGTGTGCGAATTGTAATTTAGATTATCACGAAACCAGCCAAATAAGAAACAATAAAATTTGAAATATCCAAAATATGAGTTTAGTTTCGGAGTAAAATAGATGACAAACAATGCAACGCGCATCTCGCAGGATGCGACTGACGTCACATGTTTAATCAGGCTTTGACAATAACCTTGAATATATACGCAATGAAACAGAATTAAATATGGAAAATAGAGTTTAATCACTCGGTTTTTGTAAACTCTAAAATACCGTTAGAAGCGACTACAGAAGGTGGAACAGTAAATGAAAATGTACAAAGTAAAGAAAGTAAACGAATTATGAAATTTGGCGGATCCGCCCACATCTCTCAATGAGGATGTGGCAAACTGTGGCGTACTGTTAATTGTTGCTGATAAATGGATCACATCTGGGCATCACTTGGCAGACACGCGCTATTCAAGTAGAGAAAATATTGAGGAGAAATATAATCTCACAAATTTTCTCAAACGTAAGGCGAGTTTTCTTTGAGATTTCTCGTTTTCGTGCCTAGATATATATATTAAAAAAACTGATCGTTGGGCGACAATTATTTCTACTGCTTTATCAAGTCTTTTTCGTT
>JAGDQP010073689.1:0-10357 GCA_022664845.1 Lepisma saccharinum | reverse complement strand
GTGTGTTTCTTGAAATAATAATGAACAAGCAACAATAATTAACATAACGATAAATATTAGCTATATTCAATAGAAATAATGTTTAAAATATAATGACAGTACTTAGGTAGTACAAAAGATATACGAACTTCGTAATTTGCACAAAATTTTCGCGAGCTGCGCAAGTAGTGGTTGCGTATAAGTAAAAGTAAAAAATGTAATTGTAGACTATATATTATGAAAAAATACTGTAAAACGATAATGACAAGATCAGGCTATATAGGGTGTTCCCGAAATAATGGTGCAGACTTCGGGAGATGATTATTTACACACAAAAAAACGTTCCTTTGAAGATATTCAAAATTATGCCTAGTTTCGGAGATACAGCCGCTCAAAGTTATGGGTGTATTGTCACAAATGACGTTATAACACGACACATAATGACGTAAGTGGTGTCGGCTTAGCAAATCACGCTCGAAGCATCTATATATCTATTTAAGCAATATTATTGATTCAGGGAGTGCTGTACAGACAGGTTTTGTAACCTAAGAATGTATTTGCCAAGGAATTGAATAGCTTAATAGGGAAAGCATAGAAGTCCCCTCTAAATATCTTCGAGTGTGATTTATTAAGCTGATACCGCTTACGCCATTGCTTGTCGTGATATGGCGTCATTTGTGACGATGCAGCTATAACTTTGAGTGCGTGTAGCTCCGAAATCAGATTACAGAGTTTCTTCAAACCAATTTTTTTCTTGGTTTGATGTAAATAATCCCCTACCAAAGTTTGCACCATTATTGCATGAACATTCTGTACACAAAGTCTCAGGACTCTGTATACACTTGAGTAGACCCTTTAAGGCTAGGAGAGTTTAACTTACCAAATGTTAAATGTGGTCGAGTAGACTTTCGAACTGTTTGGACCTAACTGGCTACGCCCAAGACTCTATTCTTACAGACAGAGAAGAAATTGAAGCGCACAGAGAAAGAAGGGTGAATGTGATTTAAAAAAAAAAATATGAGTTTGCACTCGTAACAAGTAGTACCTAATGGCAGCTAACAGCTCAGGAAGTTTCAATCAAAAAACTAAAGAAAAAAAAATATCACAAAGCTATAGTAGTTTTAGGAATATGAAATACATGAGAGTAAATGGAAGACTTGGACTTTAAAATGCGTTTGTCAAGAAATCGCCTTTCATGCGCACACCCCTTCTTTTCCTGTACACTTGAATTATGATCACATTTTTTAACGGAGAATTATCACCAAAATAAACTCAGCTTTAGAGGATTAAAAATGACAGTTCCCGTTAAGATACAGAGTGAAATATTTATGTGTGACTTCTTAATGCCTCTGTTACCAAAGGAACGACACAGAAATATAAAGAAAGTTATTTCGATAAGTTTTCGTCACCAAAGTATGCAACACTTCCATAAAAAAGCGTCATTTCTGTCTCACGTCTGTTTAGACAAGTTTCGTAGCAATTGAAGGGAAAGGTAGTAATTTTACAAGTAGCTTTTCGATTGTATTATTCGATTTCTTTCCTCATCTAGACCTTATATTTACTTTGGACTTGATTGGTATTGTCTAACTCTAACATTATTATTGTTATAGACAATAAAAGAAAAGGAAAACGCTTCTCTAAATACGCCGCTAAAACATACAGACATGAAATAATGTTAGGACAGGACAGCCCCTTATAATTAAATAATAATTTGTGTATGTGCGAAATTACATGAGGGTTTATTAATGGAAAATAGTTTGGCAACACTGAATATTCGGGTGTTTGAGGGGTGTGTTGAACCCTACAGAAGTGTTGAAAGTGTGTCTGTCGATGAATATTCGATTCGAATATATGCCAAATGTGGTGCATGTGCGTTAAATGGTGTAAAAACCTTTGCGGAAATTAAATTTTATAATAAAGTGGCAACACTGGCAACTGGAGCATTCTGATATCGAAGAATAATCGTGATACGTTTGGTGCAGACACACTGAATGGTGTAAAACGGTTTGCAAACTTTAAATTCTACAACATAACAACAACACTCGAGTGCTTTGGAGCTAGGGACCCCATACCTAGGGAGTCCAAAGTCAATTCCGGAATTCGTAATTACTTGGATTCTGGAATTTTCCAAAGCTCCGGAATTCCGACTTTCTGAAAGTCCAACTTTTCGGAATTCCGAGTTTCCGCAATTCAGTCATTTCGGAATTCCCAGAACCGTTGTGGCTCAATGGTAAAGGGTTCAGCTCTAGCGTTTGAGAACGTCGCTTCGATCCTTGATCGTCTCATGTGGGTTTTGTGGTGGACAAACACCTTGTGCGTGGGTTTTCTCCGTGCTCTCCTGTTTTCTCTTACTTTCTCCATGCCACCACTCATCTCATCATCATCCATCCGGTATGAGCCAAACTCGCCTAAAGCCTTTAGGTTAAAGGCCTTACAAATTAAATTCAAATTCATAATTTGAAATTCTGACATTCCAAAATTCCGGTGTTCCAACTTTCCGGAATTCCGAACTTCAGACTTTCCGGAATGTCAAAATTTCGGTATCGCATAAATTATCATTCCGATTCCGGAAATTCCGCAACCCTACCACACAGTCATATTTTGTAGAGTATCGAGAAGTATTCATGGCAAGTTTGTTGGGATACATTGAACGCTATTGTAGAACAAACAAGCAGATCCAGCTAGACGCAATGAATTCCTCTTATTCTCACCTGGGAGTAGGTTGTTTCTATACCATATTATCAGCTACGTAAGTTTTTGAACAATAAAAGGAAAAAGGAAATTGTCAATAGGTAAGATCACAGAGAAAACATATTCAACATAGAATTATTATTATTATTATTATTTGGTTGGAATCAGAACGACTTTTACGATATGCAAAAAGTAATTTAAGATGTGAAAGTTTGTGCGCTGTTCCTGCATCTTAAGCATTTTCATTTCCGTGTGGATGTATACAGCACAGCAGATAAAAATCCGTTTTCTTATTAAAATAATGTTCACTAACTTCCGATCATTCACAATATGAGAACCATATTGTTTTCCTCTTCCTCACATTAATAGCTAACTTGTCAATCGTTAAATGATTTATTTAATTGAAAAATTAAGTAAATTATATTTTCTCTTTCCGTAATTAAAATAAATTAAAGATAAATCAACTGCAGTGAGTTAAAACCTAAAAGCTGAGAAATTGAATTAAAAAGTTAAAACTCTGGAGGAAGAAGAATAAACACTATTCGTTTGAGTAACACCTGATTGGAAGGAAGTGAAAAACTAGTCATGACTCATCATCCACAGTCCACACACACCTATAAACTCTCCAAAGGAAGAGGGATCCAATGAGTGACCAGTTTTTTTTTTATTCTGGGTGACTGTGTGTGTGTGACGATCCACAAACTCCTTGTACGTAATAAATAGAGCTGAAAATTACCTTTTTTATGTAGAAAAGGAAATGAAAGCGAAAATCAATGATCTTGGTAATATACTTATTGTATGTTACGTAAAGAATACTTATTTACTGTATCGGTTACATCAGATATACAGTCGTAAATGTTTCTTCCTTCATCGATTTAAAACAAAGGTTTTTGTAACGATAGTAAACACAATATGAAGTACTCTTCTTAAAAGTATTTTCCTGTAAATAAACATATTTTTTATTTCAGAAATTTTCCACGTGGAGCAGTCTAGAAGAGGTTACCAGCTAGTTTACCGTTATTTTTTTTTTTTTTTTACTTAATAAAAAAGAGCAGTTTGGTAATGAAAACCAACTATTTGATTGATATACAGGGGACCAAATGTTTGTGATAATCATCACTGAAAAAATTTAGTCACGATTACCTAAAATTAGTCAGAGCACTAGGCATATGAACACTGTGAAACAAAATTCATACAATGTGGACATTGACATTTGACGCATGCAAAGGAAATGTGTAAATGAATAGCTCGCAATAAATTAACATATGTTTTATAACCTTTTGAAAGTTGTTGGGCCATACTGAGTATGACTGTACTGAGTATTAACCTTTATACACCGGATAGGAATTTCAAGAAAATCGTAGACCTTCACGTTGGCGGCCCTAGTACCCTTCCTAATTGTCACAGGGACATGAACTATACCTCGTTGGAAAGCTAATGGAACACAGATTCCAACGAGGTAACTTTTGTTCCTCTTCCGTGCTCAACCCGTATAAGAAGATTAAGAAGAAAATAAAAAATTGGAAAATATATTCTTTTTTTAACCTCGTGGGAGTGACAACACTGTTATTTGTCGTAACCCCCCATTTACCCCTCGTAAGCTCAATGGCCATATACAGGGTATCACTAGTATTCATTTATCTCTATTGATACCAATTTTTATGCTTGTAGTTCCTTTGATTGGGGGAGTTGGCCCCATATGCTGTGGGGGGAGGGAGAACTAAAAACACCTAACTTTACCCCCTTGCCCCTCCGCCGCGGGTCCCCTGCATGGATGAAATGCACATCGTTGGAAAGTTTCGTTCTTTCTGAAGAGATTGACACCTAAATCATCCCTCTAGGTTAATTTGGAGCTGAGCTATTGAGGTTTAAAGGGCTGACTCAGCCCTTGAGCCGTTCGGCGTCTAAAGGTTAATAATCCCACTTCGTCAATTAATTTTAGAAAATTAGCAAATAATCGTCGCTGGATAGCAGACATACCTTACTTCCAACGAGTGCACTTCAGGAAGTTTATCTTCTGCTGGCATCAACTTTTGGGCTGTAACAAATACATATTGCAAAGTATTGTGCAATTATCCAAATTACAGCATTATTCTTCGTTCTGGGCTAAAAATTGAAGTCTGGCAGAAGAAACATATCGCTCGTGAAAAACTGCCCTGGCCAAGCCCAACATCCTTTATAAAGTACTCCAAATTATCGAGATAATTCCACATCCGCCTGAGCCTCGGCAACTCGTGTATATTTTGGGTAGTAAATTTAATTATAACTTTTATTTTATTATTTTCTGCCCACTTCTGAGCTTCATTACCAAATTGTATGCTTGAAAATGATTTTCAAAAGTCCGTCATATATCAGTCTGTTTCTTTCTTGTTTACTGAACAAGCAGTGTAGCTAGAAACGTTCTTTAGAGTCAGTATTTGATAGGGGGAAACCAAATCATTTGGGCACTGTTACCTACACTGGTTTTGTTACAGGTACCTATATCAGGTGGTGCATAACAAAGAAATTTACTATATTTATAGTAATACAGTACAGAGAATAAAAGAAGGTACCACACTACCATGAGCTTTCCACGAGTCGAGCGGTGCTGCCCTCTTCTTCACACAGCCTTGAAGAATGGCTGTTTCTTCTGAAACAACTCTGCCGTTTGTGTCCGCTTTCATTCCTGGAGAAAAGGATACCTTATTACGCTGCATCTCATATCCTTGCCAGATTTAAAACGGCTGGATAATTCAAAGTCTCTGAACACAAAATCTGAAGTCAGTCTCTCTCTAGGTTTATTACCCGTGTACACAGTTTCAACTCGTAACGGTCATTAGCTGGTTAATCAGTTGCTTAGTTACAAATCACGATTGCTAAGTAAAATCAAATATAGTTGATGTAACTGCAATGCGCAGAGTAATGTGTTTGCTATTGACATGAAGGCGAACAGAACGTGACGCCTGTCACATAGCAAGAAATAGAATTGTGGTTATTTTTATAGCGCTTTCGCCTCTCTGAAAGTGTTTTAGGCGTGCGAATAACGTTTAGTTTTCCATTTCCTTTTCGTGGAAAAGTCTTTGTTTACACATGACACACTCATTTTTTTTTCTCTTTAATTTTTTCTTTTAAAGAAAAACCCAAGAAGCTTTCTCTCTTAAGGTTTAAACGAGACAGATTCGTTTTATGGTTGCTCACGCTCCGACCAAACATTTTTTAAAAAAATCAATTATCAGTCGTTTTTATTTGTTTGCTCATCAACAAATATCTTTGAAAATAAATCGATTTAAAGTTGAACAAATTTGATAATTTAGTGTATCGTGAAAAAATATCCATTACCATCTTTATTAAAATGTAATACGTACATTTGGTAGTTTTAAGAGATCCCACCTCTCTGTTTTAAATATTATTATTTAAAAATAAAGGACAAAGTGAAGATTAGCACTAATATTTTGGAAATCTGCGCGAATAATCCTTAAGAATACTCATCGGATGAACTAACCCACAATTTAAATGACAAATTTGACGACCTGAATTATTAAGTCATACTTTGCCGGCTTAATGAAACCGTTTCAAATTTGAATTAGTTCATTGGGTGCGTACTAATAAGTATTATTCGGGTCGCTTTTGAATATTTCAGTATTATTTTTCATTTTCCTGGTACTTTAAAAAAACTAAACAAGTGTGACTGTCAAGGACTCTTGACACTACCAATTCAAATATCATGATTCATGAGTTACCATTTTCACGGACTCACTAGGACCAAAGACATAACCATAGCAACTATCCATAAAATTCATACTTTCAAAGAAGACGTTTGCATTATTTTGTAAGCAAATATTCAGCAGTCAGTCTTTAGGAAAATCCAATGATATCTTTGATAATCACTTTACTTCTCCATTGCAAAGCACATTCACCAAATGTCTCATTCACGACTTACATAGCGTTCAAAACGAAAGACAGATAACAAAAGTTAGGTAGACAGGTAACTTTCAAACCAAAATATGACTGCACTATTTTCCGTGTTGCCTGTGAAATCACTGTTTCATTGGTCATGGGAATTGAAGACTAGAAATGGTAAACAATTTAAGTGCCACAAATCCGAAAATCTGTTTTTCGATGTTAAAATGTACGAATTTCCAAGCTTAGCAACCAACAAAAATCTAGAAGTTCCTAGACCAATGCAAATTCGCGACGAGTGATGTTGTGTTCAAGGCGGAGAGACCTTCCGTTTTTCCTCTCTCCTGTAAAATTTCGTTTTTGGCACTTACATCGTTTTACATTTTCAGTCTTCTATTTACAAAAACTGCGAAACAGAAACCGATTTTATTTTTATTAGAAAACTGAATTTGTTCGTAAGTTATTCGAAAATGCCTTTTCTTAAAAACAATAACATGTGATATCAGATATTACTGAGTACCGGATTGTGCATTCTATTATGAAAGATGCGAAGAAAAAATATATGGTTCGCAATGGTTAACACTGACTTCTTGGAAAACATAGTACGTAGAAAGGATACACTTCATGGAACAGTACTTCGGTGCAGTCGGCTCAACATGCTGGCTCCACGAACGCTACATCCACGAGCCCAGCAAAACCAGAAACTCTAATACTGAACTTCCCTACTCGTAAAATGCGCAACAAAGTCACACTTCCTCATGCACACAATTCTCTTAATGCTACTGCCAGAAGTTACAGACTGAATCTCTCTAAGTACTGGATAATCTGAATTATTCACCCAATAATGCAAACTGTTATTAGATAGTTGAAACATGGTTAACAATTAATTCCATATTTTCATTAGAGTCGCCAATCAGAAACTTACCTACGGAAGACCCACCTCTGATTCGACAGCCACAAGCAGATCACAGTATTCATATGTTTGGTCATGAGGACAGATTATGGGATGTGGATCTTTATGGTCCTCCACCTATCCGATACGAAATTACCATGAACTTGTGGATATCACGAGACTTCATATTTCAACTGCATTTAGTATTGTTGCTATGGGAATATAACGACTACTACTGATGAAACCTGGGTAGAGACAGTACCATTGTCACATCCTGTCATATCGTGACAGTCCTGTGTTCTATCAATTATACATTGAGAATTCAATGTTATTCTGAAAAACATGATAATTGCAGAATTTGTCCATTGTGGTTTCGGAAGCATACGAAGTTCGCAAAACCACACCTCTTAACAAAATTACGCCTGAAGAACCGGTTACGATGTCATAGGGCACATTGTGACGTGTTCTGAATTCTGATATGATTTTGTTAGATCATACGTAAACAAATGAACTGTGTACGGTAAACAGACTCCCTACAATCGACGGTTTTCCAAACGAACTGTAGCACAAATCTCTTCCTAGTTTCAATAGTTACAGTTACAGATGGGACGCCGACAGTAAACCACACGTGCTCCGTGCTGATGGGTCATTCTCACTGTCAGAAAAGTGTCCTTTTTCTGCAGTTGACTCATAATTTCAAAAAGGGCCCAGAAAATAAACGTACTTGAACGATCGTAGTTTTCAGTTTAGACCACTGATTGCCATCATATACCATACTGATTTATTTTTTATTTTGATAATGGAGTGTGATTTGTAACGTCCGTGGAGTGTCGATCTATCATACGAATAAGTAGACCGTCAATGAAATCATATCTAAACTTACACTGAAATTTTGCTGTGAGAATCTACGTGCTATAGAGAAATAATATACAAAACAATTAGCTATCCCATGTCAACCCCTTCAGCACCAGGCTCTAATTGACTACTCTGGCCCTAAATACCAGCATTTCAACATCATCAGAACCAACATTTTGAATCAGCGAACGGATCAGAAATAAAGCTCCAATCACCTGCAGAAGAAGGCACGGACGTTTCTTCTTCTTCAAATGATTCTAAACTGTTATTACTATCACCAACCTCCTCTTCAATATTTGGTTCATAATCACTGTCCGAATCCGACATATTTATACATTGTACAAACAAATCACACGTCTACTTTCCAACTTTCCGACTCTCACAGCAGTGGAGCTGGAGCAACATAGGCCAGTTTGCCGTCATCTTCGTTTTCAAGTGACACTAAGCTGTCATCACTATCATCAACTGTCACTATTTGGTTCTTAATCACTGTCCAAATTTGACATATTTAAAAAAAAAGGCAAACAAATTACACGCCTACTTTCGACTCTGAAAGCAGTGAAGCAACATATTCAGCCGGAAGTAAAGGGCTGCCATCTGTTGACAAACTGTCATATCACGATTTCCAGTAATACCACGTGTTGAGACACACACTTGCCTCACAATACCAAACAAGAACCAAAATGAATTCTTGAAAGAAACTTGTGTGACGTACGCAGGTATGTCACTGGTATTAGCTAGCGCAAGCATCATGACGTACACACGTACGTCACTGGTGCTGAACGGTTTCTACAAGGTATCGAGATAGAGTCTTTAATATCGGTCGAAGTGCACAAAAAGTGTGTTTTTTATGATTCAATAAACAGTCACTACCTCACTTTCGTCCTGGAATAATACACCGATACCAACTTGTAGCGTCACCTCCACATCGCCCACGGACGCAGGGACGTATTTAGGGGGTCCGGCCCCCCCCCCCCCAAAATTAAGATTTTTTTTAATAGAATCTATATAGTTTGCGTATTTCACAAAAAAAAAAATCAGGTGTCCAGACCTCATAAATACGTCGCTGGCGAAGAGTGCTGCGGTGTGGGAGGTGACGCTACAAGTTGGCACTGTTTCATTCTAGAATAAAAGTGAAGCAGAGGCAATAATTCACTTTTTGTGCACTTCGACTGATATTAAAAATCCTATCTCAGAACCTTGCAGTTAGTATATGACGTAGATTCTTCTAGCAAAATTTCAGGGTAGGTTTCGATATGGTCTCAAGTATGAGTAGAACTCCTGTCAGCTGTTGCGTCCGTAGGTCGGCATAGCGAGCTAGAGAAAATATTCATTGCCAAGTCAGTCCATAGATCCACTAATTTAAAGAAAGCTCTAGAAAATACTCGAAAACTCCCCCGAGAATCTTTGAAAATGCCCCGCTCTCAGGTGTTTAAAATGGGGGTAAAGTGTTAATCGCAGTAAATTAGAAGAAACCATTGAAATTAATGAAAATCTCCTTTTCCCTTGCTTTTAACAACAAAAATGAAATTGCATAGTGACGCATAATAGTGGTGTTGTAGTGCATTATTTCCTTACAATTTGTGTTATGATCTCAAACTATGGAACTCCGTGAAGATAAAACTAAATTTATCGGCTTATTGGGAATAATATTGGTAACAACAATGAAAGTGAAGAAGCTTTTTCATAAAACAACATAATTACTTGAAATGAACACATGGTTAATACAGCGTCGATGTAAAGAAATACTAACCAATTTAAATCTTAGCCTTCGTTTCAAAGTTGTATTTGTCGATTCACACGAATGCATTTAAATTTGTTGCGTCTTTGGAACGTATCACCACGACAATAACAAAGTCATTTCTGATTCATTTTCTGCTTCTTCCTGCTTCAGAAGTCAAACGTAAATATTTTATTACAACATATTAAGTATAATTTGCATAATTAAAGTGTAGTTCATTAATATTATTTATGCGAACTACTCTTCATTAAATTGTGATAAAAATAAGTTAGTTTCGATTTAAATACACAAAATAGTACTAAAATAACTTTCTGTGATTT
>JAGDQP010073688.1:0-10357 GCA_022664845.1 Lepisma saccharinum | reverse complement strand
ATCGCGTGTATCCAAATAAATATGTTGGCATCTTAAAATAGACTATATTTCATATAAAGCAAGCCAAAAGTTTTTGATGTTACATTGATCATGTGTAACCGGAGAAGAAACGAAATTACGCTGGTGCATGCCAAGCGTTCGGAACCTTCAACCTTCAGCAATCGAGACACGGTACACACACACACACACAGCAGTCGTCCAATGTAAAAGAGAAATGGAGGAATCGAAGAAGCTTGTTCGGGTGTGCTTGTTGTACAACTTGAACATTAACCTGTCAGCTGCCGCAACAAGTCGTCGCATATAAAATCCATTTGGTGAGAATATCATGAACGAACTCATTGTCAGGTATCGCGTCCAAAATTTTCGTTTGAGAGATGTTAAACTCGCTGTGGAAGATCGCATATGTTGAATGATGAGACCCTAAAATCAGTCATCGTGATCCAACATGTGATGTAGTTCCGTTAAAACAGTCGGACTTCACCTTCAGGGATAGACAATTCATACTGTTTAAGCAAGTTTATGCATCACACATTATCGCCATACAACAAGAAACAACGCGTGCACTCTGTTTAACCTAACTCCTTTCTCCATTCTCCTTTCCTTGTTCCCCTTGGTAACCTTTAATCTTTAAACTAGCACCAGCGGGAAAGAGATGAAGACAGCTATTATCCAACCTTATTAAATCTCACACTGCCTTCATCGATTGGCGTTGGTATATCTTACGTATGTGAATAGGTAAACACCACCCACTAGGGACCTTTGGTTCTTATATATATTAACGTTTATTAAGATTTACAATGCTAAATATATTTTTAAGTCTTTGGCAAGTCGCCGAATATCATTTGATATCGCCAAAACTGTCTTCAACAAGTAAAATTAATGTAAGAAGTATTATTCCTTTAACTTGGCTTCAAATCCCCAACCATGTGATATTCTTACAATGTATTTTACCTTATCGAGAACATAGACAAATAGTGAATTTTCCGAAACAGAGTAAATGTAAGGGGGGAAAACAAGGAATGTTAATTTTCGGGAATTTTCAGGTTGTTTGCTTTTTCTGTTGGTGAAATGTTCAAGTATTGAACGAATAAACCCTCAGTTATTATTCTTAATTTAGAATTATCACAGCAAATGCAACTCAGAACTTGTATGTTGAACCATGCTTAGTTGATATTGTCTCAGATATAAGCAAAAATCTTTAGGAAATGTATCTTTCTCATGTAAATATTTTGATTGTAAATAAGCAGAATTTTACTAAATATTTTGTGTTGCGTACTCTTTGACATTGACATAAAAGCTAAGAGAAGTTCCGTAAGACATTCCAAAATATACGAAGCCTGCAACGTTTATTTACTGTGAGACACATTGCATGAATCGAATTTCAGTATGTTAGTCATAATTCTTAACGGACTTCGCCTTTCACAGACAAATGCGCCTACTGTGCATATGTTTAAGTGTTCATCTCGGCTACTATTACCTTAGTAAAATTTTACATTGAGTAACTTTGAATGCAAATATTCAGTCAAAAGAACTTCGCTTTTTAAGATAAACAGTGCGCACTGTTGTATTATAAAATGCTATTTACCAGAACGCTATGGTACGTGTATATGTAAATAAGACTAAACTGTGCAGTTATGTATAATCGTGTATATTCGTTTGATGTCACAAACCGAGGACATCCGAGCGCCAACCGGGAGTATAAATATCACAGCAGCAGCCCCGAAGCTCAAATGTCCTCGGCCTTCGGACCTTACCATATCAAGCTTTCTTGCTTAATGCGTCCTTTCTTCGGACAAGTAGTCCACCAATAAACTTCTTGTCGTTAATTCTCTGATCTTTTATTGGTCTTTACCTTTTAATATTGTTTATCACAATTGCTCTTTGACCTTCATTCATAGCACCTATCTTCCTACAACCTATACCTTGCCGCTGGTTTGTGTCTAAGAAATAAAATGCGCATTGGTTCATTATCAATTCCGAGTTGCTGGCCTGTTTCTAAGCAATAAGACGCGCAGTGGTTCTCAACCTATTCCACGCCACTGTTCTGTATATAGGCAATGAGACGCGCAGGCAGTGGTTTGCAACTTATTTCATGCCGCTGGTCTGTGTCTAAGCAATGACACGCGCAGTGGTTTCCAACCTACTCCATGTCGCTGGTCTGTGTATAAGCAATGAGGCGCGCAGTGATGTTCAACCTATTCTTTGGTTCTACCCTGTCTAAGAAATGAACTGGTAGTGGTCCTTATTACAGCTATTCCTTTAATAGTGTTATTTACTTGTACTAATTTAGTTGTTCCTTTTTCAGCATCGTTATTCGGTTCATCCCGCGACCGTATCCGTGGCTTGTTAAGTTACTACAGGGTGTAATATAGGGTTCCCCATTGGGTTCAGTTTCCAAGTATTAGGTATGTAATCAAGCTAGGAATAAATTGAATGATAATGAAAGGGTGCCTCTGGCAAATGTCTCGTGATATAAATGCAAGTTAAAGTGTGCCTTGGGCAATATATGGTGATATTCGATTACAAAGAGAAAGCGCCCTTCGTATTTGGGCTATCTGATGCCCGAAAATATTATCCTGTTCCTCTGGCAAATTAAATGAGATAATATCAATATAGTGTGGCTTTGACTATGTAAGAATTCAAGAATTTGTTTATATTATAATACTATTTCACACGGGCGCCCAGCGTGGGGCTCGTGAACCGAACAAGATTGATACATGCCTATTCCACGCAGCTGGTATGTGTCTAAGCAATAAGACGCGCAGTAATACTCAACCTATTCCAAGCCGCTTGTCTGCGTCTTAAGCAATGAGACGCGCAGTGATGTCCAAACTATTCCACGCCACTGACCTATCTAAGCAATAAGACACACAGTGGTTCCCAACCTATTCCACGCTGCTGGTCTGTGCCTAAGCAGTAAGACTCGCAGTGGTACTCAACCTATTCCTTGCTGCTGGTCTGTGTCTCAGAAATGAGACGCTCAGTAGTATTTAGCCTATTCTCAGCATTTACTATATCTGTAATGGAGCTCTTGGTCGTTTATTTATATTGTTTTACTAATGTGAGTATTTTCCTTTCAGTATCGCATTTCGTTCATCCCGCGATCCTAGCCGTGGCTTAGTATCGATTATATAGGTAGTTTTCCACCATTTCTAAATCATAAAATAAATATCTTCCGAAATTTAAAAAGAAAACGGTGTTTGCTAATGCGTTTTTTGTGTCGGGCTATACAATATTTATTTTTCCCGTATATAACACATTTTCTTTGTCTGTATTTTTGTCTCTGCCAATACAACTTTTATTTTGTATCTAAAGACCTGTGCAACTTAGATAAATGAGGCCGACACTTAGGTTAATGAAAGTTTGACTTGTAACAAGAGTTACTCAATTGTGATTTTTTAAATCCAAGGTAGCTTACATAATAGTGCAATTGACATAGTTAAGTAATATTTTTACGCGTTAGGGTATTTTGACTACATCGTAGCGAAATTCATAATATTTGACATACCTGTTAATTAAATTTAGCAAAATGATGTTTATACATTTGACATTTTTACGTATAATTTTGTACACGAATTTATTTACTTCGTTGCCAACATTTGACATTCTTTCTATATATGAGTAAGTGTATTTCGACTATAAAATATTTTGTATAGTAGTTAGTGACATACTTGTGCAGATTGTAAACAAATGCTTCAATATCCACTTTTTGGGAAACCAAACTTTTGATAGAATTATATACATTAAAATATGTAATGAAGCTAATTGAAGGTAATACCCTCACTCTTTGTGTATCTACTAGTTTTAAGCGTAGGAATCACTGGAAATGTATCCATATACTATTATTTTTACAACATTAAATTTTCATTTATTTTTTTTTGGGGGGGGGGGCAAAAATTGATTGAATGGAGAATGCAGCAATCGCTTTTCATCCACCTCCACTTGTAACTTCTTTTCGAGTTAGTGCATTTTAATCTACATGGATTCCATTTATTACCTTAAGTTACATTTACGAGTTAGTAACATTTTAACTGTGGCATACGTTAATCTATCAAATGTTGTATACGATTTAGAAACGAACTTATTATTAATTCCATATTATTTTAAATATCCTATATAAGAGAGATATAAAGTTTTTAGTGATTGCAACTTAGAAGAAGGAAACACACTGGTTACAAACACAAATCTTTACTAAGTTAATTGAGGGTGAAAGCCAAAAACTAACATAATGAACCATGGACTTAAAACATAACAAAAACATGTGCAGACTCCATTCAACTTACCACAACGAAATTACCAGCACTTAAGCCAATCAATGAAGTTACTGTAGCCAGAATCGATCTTCAAGACTCTATTAGGCGATGAGACCTTTTCGGATACTTAACACGCAATCATGGCCAATGCAGAGTTCTTATAAGGCCAAAACCGTATTTTAATAACAAGACGAATTATTTACTAAATTCAGAACGTTGACTACCAGATGTTTAGAGTATCGAGACCAGTAACCAAACGATACTGTTTACTGTGTAAATTGAAAATTACCCTCTATGTATGTATTGTTTATTTTATATCGGAGACGTCAGTTGAGAAATATGAAGATGTTTTTAGTTTATTGAATTTAAATGCATTCTGGTTGCACTCTCCATATTATTGGGAACTTCAATTTATCCTAAGCATCTCCCAATAAATCTGATTTACTCAAAGCTCTTATTACGTACCAAAGTTTGCTAAATTTCATTTTGAATTTTCAGCTGAACACAATTGACGATGTGAAAAATACTTATGATTGAAATTTTGACTTCGTACTACTGAATTTAGATAATGTAAATGTTGAAAGAGAAAGCTAGCTTAGCCAGCTCTAACTATCATTGTGAAACAAAAGCGTCAAAATATGTAAACGAATGTAGAGAATATAACTTTTGGAAATCATATGTTTACCAATTGTACACCTAATTTGGGCAGGCTAACTGGTATATCCTTAACGTATATGATGATATCAATGCAGCTATTGACAAATTTTACAACATCTTTACAAACAATTTTACAAATCATTTCCGCCAAAGAAACCATCAAAAATCAGTTATCAATGTTGGTTTAACCAGGAAATTATTTTTAAAAATGAAGAAAAAAATATGTCATCATAAGAAACGTAGGCAAGTTTTGGAGGATTTAGAGTATCATCATAGCAAATTCTGTAGATTAAGCACTGATCTCGAAAGATTAGGAATTCTTAGAAGAGTACGTAGCAATTTCTGAATCGGCAATGCACTCTATTCCCTGTGAGCTGTGGAGTTTCATAAACAACAAACCCTAGGACGTTAATACAAGCTCCTTATTTTATAATAATTATTACTTAACTACCAATTCAGAAAGACCAAATGCATTTTCAGTTGCGGAAATGGAAAGTCCACCAACGCTTTTAACAACGGAACGTCTCTTGCATTAACGGGCTTTATAATTTTTCATCATACAAGTAGAAGAGATCGATAAAGTCATCAAATTTAAAACTATCCAAGAAATCTGTGGGATTCGATTGCGTACACCACTACATTTTAAAAGGATGCAATAGACATTTTTGTGTTGCCTCTCTATATTTTGTTTAATTTGGCTATCAAAACAACTGAATTTCCTGATAATTGGAAAATAACGAATGTGTGTCCCATCCCTAAAACTGGTAGTAACAAAGATGAGAGTAATAACAAACCGGTGGCCATATTAAATGTCTTTGAAGAAACTTCTTGAATCTATTTTGTATCAACGCATTTTAATCATGTCAGACCGATCATCACGGAATTTCAACATGACTTTGTTAAAGTAAGGTCTACAGTAACAAATCTTACCCTAATAACAGATGGCATTGCTCATACGCTTGAGAAAGAAGGTTAAGTTAATGTCATTTGTACAGAATTCTCTAAGTTTTTTTTATAATATCAATGACGGAATGTCATTACAAAGATGAAACCAGTTAAATTTTATTTCGCAACTAATAGGATTTCCCTCATTCTACTTACAAAACAGAAACAGTGGTCCTCTATAAGCGTTACACATCTCCTGAATATTCTCAATTATCTGGAGTATAACAGGGTTCAAACGTGGGCAACCTGCTCTTCATTTTATTTATAAATGATCTGCCAGATATATTATGGACTCCAATAATACTTTTACAGCTGCTCTTAAACTGTATTTATCAATTAACTCACCGGACGAATATGAACTACTTCAAAGTGACATATGTAATGTTACTGAGTAGTGTTAGAAGGATTTGCTGGAAATATATGTAGCAAATGTTCACACTAGACTGAAGAATCCGATCTATTTCCCTATTTAATTCATGGAGGCATTATCCCGACTACTAAAACTGTAAAAGACTTAGTTGTTCTGTATGGCTCCAAGTTAACGTTTGATTCTCACATTGTCAACATAATAAATGGTGCATGTAGTAAGTAGATTTGGTTTTATTACTAGAAATGGTCTCGAAATCAAACAAATAAAAACTCTTAAAATATGATGTTATCAGTATGTTTGGAGTCCACACACCAAAGTCAATCTCCTAAAAACTGAGAGGGTTCAAACGAGATTCTTGAGGTACTTAATGTACAAGGGAACATGAATTCATCCCGGAAGAGAAAATGCCTACACACGAAATGGTAATCCCACTTTTATGGGCCTTGGACATAAAAGAATAATGCAAGGTATGTGATTTCTCTATAAACTATTTAATAGAGAAATAGATTGTCCTCGATTAATTTCATGCACGAAAGTTCGAAGTTCGAACAGGTAAATTTCGCTTCAAGAAGCATGATCCATTTCATAGTGATAAGTCTAAACGAATATAATGAGGAAGTCGTCAATATAGAGAACTAGTTCAACGTGTAACTCTGTAAGTAAATCATCAAAATATATTGGTGTAAATATCACTAATATAAAAAAGTTGAAAGGCGTTGTCTCTTAATCATATATTTGTATTTTTTTTCCTTTGGACACTGTTACATATTATATGTATATATTGTGTTCTGTTAATAAATAAAATAAATGTATTTCTACAGTTTATGCACTCTATACTTAGACGCCTATTGACGTCAATTACTTCTTTTACATACATCAAAAGCACCTCAACTGCCTATAATTCATTCATGCGTTGGTAGAAAGAGTTTCCTTGTTGAGGTAAAGCAGCCAACTCGGAATTACCACTATTTTAATTCTTATGACTTGTACATATTTTAGTTACGACGTAAGGATTCGATGACAAGCTAGGAGCGATGAATGATGTAGGAAAAATCTAGCTTGGCTGCGCAATACCAAATTGTAATTAAATACTGCGTTACCAACATCCATATTGTCATTATATCTTCTCTTCAAAACATTTGTCTGACACGACTAAGTTGAGCATTTGAGTAAGGGTTCGTAGTCCCAAGACCCATACTCCTAGAAAAAAGGGGGAATATTTAGAAAATATAACATAAAATTGAAATATTGCAGTCAATCCATTAACAAAAATCAAATAAGAAAAAATATAAATAAAAAATGAAAGCTTTCTAGGACGATGTACATTTCCAAAAATATATTCCAGTTACCAGATGGAAAACAATCTTCTAACACCTAACGAAATTAATTATTATATGTATTCATTGATAACCAAAAGTCGCACATTCACAATAAGCACAAAATATAAACAAAAGTAACGTAAAAACTCATTGTTCAAAAAAGTATAAAAACTTGTAATCACTAAACTTGATAAAAATAAATATATCTGTAAAACACAATGAAAGCATCAAAGGGATGTGCGAATATGGAGTGGTGTCATTGAAGATGTCCGTACACGGCATAGAATCTGAATATACGTCTATAAACAGATCATCATTTAAAATGTTTCTCGGATCCATGTTATTTAACACGTGTGTAAAATAATGAGTAGTATTAATCACTGAAAATAACACACAACATCGATATCAAACTAAAGGGATCATAATCGTAACGAAAGTCAGATAACCTCAAAATTGTGGGTTCGGAGAAAAGGGTGTGCAATACAGACAATAGTTATCTGAACTTTGCATATATCACATGAACCATAAGGAAAAGTGAAAAGCAGCCATTTATAACCAGAGGGTGAATAAGAAAGATTCGGAGCTTAAAAATCTTGGCAGAAAGGCGGTGGATAAGATGTAGGGGAGTTATTGTGAGAAGCTGTAGAAACAATTTGATAGGGGATATATTCGGGGGAAGCTTTTGCTTTTGACAAGAAAGCGGCAAAAAAAAGCGATGTCAAGAATGCGATAAGAACGGTCAATCCATAAAGAATATGGTAGATGAGAGTGGTAATCATGGTGGTATACCTTTGAGGTTATCTGGAAGAGAAGAAAAGTGAATAAGGAGTTGTTCAAGAAAAAATAAGAAATGTTTTGATTAACCAAATATCCATACATAATTGATATTTTCTTCTCGAAGTCTAGGGGGTGATGGAGTTCGACTTTTGGCTAGAGTCACTGCATCCCAGGGACATTTTTGAACTCCATGGCTGTCCCTAGTCACCGTGTCTCACTAAAGCCACATCAAAGAATCTAAGGCACACTAAAATAATCGAGACAATTCTGAAATTCACGTAACGCGAAAAACGAAACTTGGACATTCTAAAACCCGGAAATTTAAACTCTGAAAACTGGGTCAGCACCTGTAAAATAACTATCACAACATCTGGTAAGAAACTACGAAAAATTCTGCAGTTGATTATATATACAAAGAAAAACAAATCGGATATATGCACAAATGGAATTATTTGGAAAAAGTTCAAAAAAACGATATCCTAACAAAAACTTCAACTATGTAATGCCAACAAAGGTTACGAACATTTGCGACAAAACTTACTTAGTTCAAACAGAATCAAACATATGCACATGGGAGACAGACCTGTCTTAACAAACAACAACATAACAAATGTATCTCAACGACTTAACCAACATATAAACAGTAAACATGACTGATTATATTATGTTCAAATTAAGTAAACGGTTATGTGAAGAAACTTGACTGCTGCCGGTCGTTAACATAAAAAAGGAAGAAAAGGAAAAATTGTCATGAACTTCAATGGAAGATCATGCTAGCGTGTTTATATTGCGAAAGAAGCATTCCATAAACCAATAGACAAATCATTGAAACTAATAGAAGACGAATCATCAATTAACACATTGTTCGAAGTCTGACAGCAAGGTTTCTTATAATAATCAAGCGACAACTACTAAAGCAATTAAAATGAATCAGCAGAAACACAGTACCCTAATATTACTGAACCAAGAGAACGAAAAGGAAGACACATGACAATATCAATCATCACAATAATTTAACTAAAAGTCTCTACTCAGCGAGAATAAGAAACGCAAATTAAAAACTCATTTACTGAAACAGGAATTCCTTGCAGGGCCAAACATTTCGTGTACAGTGTTTCGGTGAGTGTGAACAAATTCATTTCCATTGCGTTTTGGTATTTATTTTCTCGTGCACATGTCCAGAGTGGTGTCGGGAATCTAGTCGGTTACCTCTTGAGCAGGAGTCAGAAGTGGTTCGGTTTGCTAGATGAGAAAATGTTAAACATCGTGCAACAGCCGCATTCGCTGATTCGTCTAGTTCAACGTCGTTGACATGCTCGGAGAGTGGGATGCCCATTAACATCGTTCGACGAGTAAATTTCAGAGAGAGGCTTAATTCGATTGATAGCAGACAAATCCTGTTTGTTCTATTGATTTGGCATCCTTAACATTAGCATCTATTTGTTAAATGACTGTTGCCGGTATATATAAAAAAACACCCAATGATATGGATATTTTAGTCTTCGGTGTGCAGTTCTTAATCAAAATCTTAGTGCCTGAAAGATATACAGGAAGTGACGTATGCTTGTCACTGTATTTCTTCTGTAAAAAACATTTATGGAGTAATTATGAGTGCTTTTGTGAATAAAATTAAGATGTTCTAAGCAGTCCTTATTGATTTTTCCGGTTGCGTACATGGAACCACCTCATTTGGCTGATTAGCATGAAGAAAGAAGTTTGCTGCAACCTGGAATGCACTGAACAATTGTAAGGAAATTTGGTGCACTGTAGGAGTTCGGCCGGGAATTTGGTTTATGAAGGATTGCAGGACGCATAAGATCCATTAATGTAGAATGAAGGCACTGTATAATACCAAAATGATAATGAGCGTCAGTTTGGCAAAACGAGAGCTTCGCACCCGTTTTCTGATATAATCCCTTAATTATTTCAGGCGAATAATGTCACATAATCCCCTTCGTCTTTCGAAAATATTGATTTAAATTATTTATGGTAGCACTAAATAAGCTGTAACTTTAGGTATCGTTCAACAATTAGCT
>JAGDQP010073687.1:0-10358 GCA_022664845.1 Lepisma saccharinum | reverse complement strand
TGTGAAACGAAACTATCTTGATATTAGTAATGCTGCGATTGCATCAGTCAGGTTTGGTGTGTCATCTACTGCCACTGCAGCTATCATCAACGGTTTTATTGCTGATCTTATGAAGGCTGAGCGTCTGGTTAAAGATAAGAAACACCTCATTTGTGACAGCAAGAAAGGTTACCGTGCCAAAGACAGTATTATGAAGTATTCCCGAGTAGAGGAGGACTCCAGTATATCAAAAAGTAACATCACTGGCATTTTTGTTGATAGCAGAAAGGATGACACTCTAATTCTTATGTTTGATGAGACCACAGGCACTTACAGGAAACGTACCATCAAAGAAAGTCATATTACTGTGACAGAAGAGCCAGCAGGTCGCTATCTTACGCATTATACACCGGATCCCAAGACAAAAACAGTGCCACCGGCCAAACAGCGTGCAATTGGATTATTCGATTGGGTGAAAGACAGAAATATAGATCTTAGCCTAGAACTAATTGGCAGTGATACCACTAATGATATGTCTGGCTGGAAAGGTGGTATGCTTCATTATGTTGAAGAACTCCTCAATCGAAGACTTTTTAGGTCTTTCTGCTGTCTTCACATAAACGAGCTGCCATTCCGTCACATTGTGGAAAAACTTGAGGGACCAACCTCTTCAGCTAAAAGATAGTGTGTGGTGCTGTTGGTAAACTCTTTTCCAAAGTTGAGACTCTGGACAGAAAGATTGAATTTGAGTCAATTCCACTCATGGAACCTCTTGTTGATATAAGCGATGATATTGCTAGGCAAATGAGCACTGATAATATAGTGGCATTGAAGTATCTTCATGCAGTTGTGAAAGGTAAACTCGATCCTGAAGTAGCAGCTCTTAAATGTGGTCGGCTGTCCCACAGTAGGTGGCTCACTTGCGGCATGAGGTGCTTGCTGCTCTATATGAGCAAACACAATCTAGGATCAGAAGATACTGAGGTCTTGAAGCTGATTGCAACCTGGGTAACACAAGTTTACCTTCTCATGTTCTACGACATTAAAGTGAAACATAATATCAAGAATGGACCTTGGCATCTAATAAAGTTATTCAGACTTTGGCAGAAGCAAGATGCAAGGATCAAGGATGCCTCAGAGCCCTATATAAAGAGCGAATCCTGGTGGGCTCATCCCGAGAATGTACTTGTTGCTCTTCTCTGTTGTGATAATAGAACAGAGAGAGTCTTTGCAGTTGACATAATAACGGCAATTAGGGCTGGAAGTGAACAAAGTAACACTGCAGTGCGGCCTTTTAAAGTTCCAGAAACAGTCGAAACCTAAAGGAAATCATTGACTGGGAGGCAGAAACCATCACTGAACCTGTTTTCACAGCAAACATGACTTTATTCCAAATTGATACATTGAAGAATACTCCCCTGGAGCTTCCACCATATTCACTCCACATTCAAAGTTGTGAGAGAGCGGTCAAAGTGAGGCATACTACTGAGGCAGCTGAATCCGTGTCTGGTTGGGCCAAGAGGGATGGCTTTATACGTACACAGTTACGTAATCGAGAAGAGATGCCTACTTTGAAATCAAAAAGGACTTTTTCAAAGTTTATCAAGCTTGAAATATAACTGTATCAGTGTTGTTTCTGCACGATGCAGATGCACTTGCTAATTGTTGTTTGTGTATACTGAAACATGATGAAAGAACATGCCTATTACAGACGAGCGTAAATTGTATAAGGAAGAAAGGTGAGTGATTTTAATTAGGTGTCTTGAAGAACTATATTTATGTGTTCAATGTTTTGTTCATCCATCCGTGGTAAATCAAACTGAAAAGTACTATATGTTATGTGATATACTATTTTAAAGTTAGTGTGTATTCTTTGTACACATTTTTATGACATGTTATATTCAAATTATTGTAATTAATGGGTATTTTATTAAGAGCTGTGGCTGAAGGAGGCTGTACTATACTTCAATATTGCATTTTAATTGCTACATAAACGTTATGAAATGAAAGAACACGTCTCTTAACTATCAATTACAGACAAGTGTAATATGTTTAATATAGTCATTGTTGCATAATTTTAATTGTCATTTCCCGGTAGGTAAACATCAATATTTTACAAAAATTATACCAGAAATGAATTTCCCACATTCAAATACATTGGATTCCAAACGTGCCCGTTCAATATGTAAAAAGTTACGATTTTCACTATCACCTGACATGGCCTAGTGTGCAAGTAGTGTGAGGCTGCACGCTATCCAATGCAGGGATTTATTCAGCAACTTTGTTTCCAACATTTCATACTTTGTGAGCATGCTCATCTTCCAAAAACATGAGGAACGTAGTGGTTTTGGATCTGACGCGCATGGAAGTCTATGAGAGGGTAAATTTCGTCGCGAAATCTGAACCATTTGAAGGGAGTGGTACAACTGTGTTTTGATATGTTGTAGAGCTATATAAACTTCGTCGAAAGAGAAAATAATATTTTACAGAAAACCTGGAGAACTAAGTGTTTTCGGACTTATGCGCATGGAAGACTATGAAAGGAGAGAGTTTGTCGCGATTCCTGGACCAGGGAAGTATACGACGCAACTATCTTCTGATATGTTGTAGAGCTATCCGAAATATAGTCGAACCCCTTAATCCTGACATAAAAATACCATAGATATTTGTCCAAAACAATGCCGAAAATGCCTGTTAATCACTTAGTTGAGGACATTAGAATAGCAACAGCGCTAGTAAATAGCTATTAAAGAAGACGATATAGTATCAAGATGAGGGTAGTATAAGGCCTGGAAGAATAATAAGCAGCAGGTACCAACCAAGTAAGTTTAAGTCTATAATAGATGACGAGAACATAAACAAAAAGTAGTCGCACTTCAAGCAACTTGACGAAGAACAGCTACCCCAGTGTCCCCAGTTTACTCCAGTTGATATCTGCACCTCGGATTCATCGTATCAACAAAGACAAGCAAAGTCGTACTACTATGCTCACACGTACAGCTATGGACAAAAAAGATTGTCACATATCTATAGCTGACATTTCTTCTCTCACAAGTAAATATATTGTACTATTGTATTGTATTTATTGTATTTATATTGTATTGTATTTATAAGCATCGTATAAATTCACTGACTTGTAATCATAAGCATATTCTCCTGATATATAGCCAAACAAGAGTAATATACAATAAAATTAAATTTTGCGTCGAAAACATTTTGTCCAAAAATCCCAGCAAGCTGCAAAGTTCCCTTGTTTTTCCCCCACAAAGGGATCTTTGTAACCTAACGGGAATTTATAGTTTTGGGTTTTGGTAATGAATTAAATACTTGAAAAATTTAATGAAGACGGGAATTGTTAAAGATGTAGTTGAGGTTCAATTGTATTAACCCATTTGTTTCTTTAAATAATGTGATTCAACTTCGGTTCTATAAATTCAGTCTAATAAATGAATGCCAAATGAGACAATTTTTCAAGAAGTTAGAAAGCATCTAATTTACTAATGACCATCACTGCCCTCTGCTAGTAACAGAATGAACTACATGATCGATGCAGTTATTTTAATTTCAAGTATGCATACAGTGCAATCAGAGCAGATATTAATAAAGTGTTTTAATTTTAGATCATCTTGTTAGATTTGCTAACGTTTTTCAAAACCGTGTTCCATTAATAGAAAGTGAAAGATTTCTTGAAATGTTTGTTGGATGGCTAACAAAAATCTCCCTTTTTAGAGGAGAGACTTTTGACTTATCGTGATGCCAAACTAGCCTATTAGTTTAGGGCAGCGGTTTCCAAACGTTTGACATGTTGAGTAATGTGTCCATATAGAGGTATTTTCAGACTACTTAAGTCATTGATAATTTAGGGGGTGGGAGTCCGGACTCTCGTCGAATTCCGATTGTTTTTAGTATTTTTTTAATTTTTATTTATTTATTTTTTTGCAAAATCATATGTATTTTACGTAAATTTCACACACAGATAGAACTCAGACTCCCTCTCCTCCCGAAGGTGCCGGGGCCCCGTCATACCAACTTGTATATGCGTGTCCGAGTTCAAGCGAGCGACTTTCAATGACAGGTTCTCGAAATTATTTTTCTGGTTCGGTGGAAAGTGATGTTGAATCTGAAAACTTGTTTATTTTTTCCCGCCAAAAGTACGTAGGTTAAAAAGACATTGTGGCAACGCTCCAACTCCAAATAAACTACAAACCTACCAAATTATTGCACAACTCAGTGTCGGCGTAAGCCAATCTGGAGTCGGAGGCAAGTCAACTTGATTGATGCCCGTTTGTGAACAAAATCGTGAGCGCACATTGCTATTGTTAGCCGAATATCTTATTTACCGATATTTCGAGGCCCGTGCGAAAACTCGCTCGACAAGACAGAGATATCTTCTAGCTCACTCTGTGTAACTTTTTTGTAAAAATGATTTCTTAGAATGTGGTGTCTCATGGTTATCAGCTATTACTGTCAAGCACACAAATAAAGACTTCTGATGTGGCATAGCTATTACGTCACCGACCACCATTGTTGTGCTCCATTGATTAATCTTAACAAGCGATTATTCACTTGTGTCGGCAACCAACAATGGCACCGCTAGCCCCCTTACGCCGCCACTGCCAGATATATCTAGTTAACTCCTGAAAATTAGAAAATTTTCCGTAATGACAAAAAATTAAATTTTCCCTTCAAAGTTACGGTAACAATAAACTTATGGTAGGAAAGGGTTGCCACAGTCCTAGCTCGGGAGTTGGCTGAAAAATAGTACCAAATTGAAGCAAAGTGGGCTGAATTCATTTTTTTCTACACCAGTATAATACATAGCTCTATAACACGAAAGTAAAAGAGGCAAAGTTCTAGAACACTGCCCCTTCCACTTCCAAGAGTCCAAGTCACGAAAGTGTTTTTTTTTTTTTTTTTAGTATTTGCCACGGAGAATCATGTATTGAAGCTGTAACACTGCAATTACGTTAAATTTCAACAGATACGTACAAAAAGCTTACATTTTATATAACTGAATTCAGTATTATAGCTGCGATAAAACACGTATGACAAATGATTAAAAGGGAGCACTTTCTTAACAATGCCCTTGGAAAATTACGAGAATCACCTCACCACACCTAATTTGTTCTCATCTAACCACACATAACTAACCCACGCCTAACTTGATCTCATCGAACCTAACCTAACCACACGTAACCAAACCCTATCTCAGTTAAGTGAGTAGAATTTCAAAATGCGTATATATATATATATATATAAAACTATCTAACCTAACGTAGCCCTGTCATATAGGACTGTGAACAGTTTCGAAATGCGTAATAAGTACGACGTAAGAGATATCGTTGCAAAAATTCCGGGTGGAAAAGCGGTTATACTTTACAAGAGCTACTTCTTGTATATATATAAGGTAAAATTAATTGTATGGGCAGTGAAACCACTATGGCTTCTGTTATATGGCGTTGTACGTTTTTAAGATGAACTTATTTTGATTAATTGGTATCAAGAACTTCCTCTCTCGTGTGAAAATTATATGTTATCAGGAGACTTGCTTTTCATATAGATACACATTAGGAAAGTTAATAAAAATAGTTACGAAGGGCACTTGGAGATTAGTAAGTCAAGTTCGGTGTTTTTTTAATTGCACCCGCGACATGCACAGATACATTGCTTCTGCACTCGGAACTCCTCAAAATGCAATGCTTTGCTTTCTACAGCCATGTAAGAGCCTAAAATCCGTGCAAAAATTTAAAAAAAAAATGTTTCTGTAGTAGAATTTGTCATGTTAATGCAACATTACAACCTCGACTTTAGGAACCGTTTCCCCATTTTGCACGCAATTTAGTGTCTTTTATGGTTATAGGAAGCAGTTATTTGAAGAGTTCTGAGTGCTCTATGCCAGAAGGAGCTCTTGTAAAGAATTATTGAAAAAGCAATGAAGAGTGATGGGTAGAGTGATTTTCACGCTATGGGTAGTCGAATACAAATAGTGACGAAATTCCGGTAAAACGCATTTGTCGTCGCAGCGCCTTAAGTTGTAAGGGAAGGCTGAAGAAAAGAACAAACGTTGCAAGTTTCAACATTCTAGCAATAAATTCTGCCTGACCCCCAGTTTCATTATCTGTACGAAGATTACTAGACATTTCGTAATACGCCTACAACAAGTAAAATTTGACAATATATTCATTTATGGAGCTCTTATTTCAACAATACGATAACCGTACCTGGACAGTTGTTATACCATTATATCAGACATATGAGCTGGCAGTTGCCAAGATTTTGCATGCAACTTTTCTACTAAATCTTTTGTCAAAGAGTAAATTATTTTTGCCCACGTATGATCGTCTCTAGTCTAACTTTAGGACTGCACATAATGTTTGGTACAACGCGTCGATATAGATCTATAAAAAGCAAAATTTTTCGGGTATCTATATATTCGTCAATATGCCGTCACTAGTAAACAAATAGCCTCGTCCGGTAAGCCAGCAACAACGTCAATATAATTTTTCGTGCTGTTATCATTTTTGGATCTTTGCAGCGGCAAATAACTTATAGACTTACTTGAGTACACGCTGGTCTTCTTCAGAATAATAATTCAACACTTAATTCAACGTGTATGTGTGCTTCTGATTTTTGCTAAAATCTACAAATTGCCAGCTAAAAAATCCACAACACTGCCTCTTTCTCGATTTCGTCTCCTTCATGCGCGTGGCGCGCTTGCACCCACCGGGCGTAATTTGTTCTTCGGTATAGTCCGGATTTTCCACACAAAAAAGTTCGTTGCGTTAGGCGGTGTCCGGTGCAACGTCACAGAATGAATGGTCAACAGTATTTTCAAAGAGTCCAACACACAGTATGAGTAACGTTAGATGCGGAAAAATTCTTACTCACACGTTTGAAATTGTGACAAATAATTGTTAAATGGGGCCGAATTGGGTAGAATCGTACCAACTTTGTGCAAAAGAGTCTGAAAATGCCAGCGTGGTACTAACAAGCTGATGAATGACAAAAGGGCTGAATTGTACCAAGTGTGGCAACACTGGGTAGGAAGCAAGCAGCGTTACCAGTGTGTGTTTCCAAAAGACCCGCATTTGCAAATTACTAAAATATTGCCAGTAAATATTTTTGGACATACAAGTAGCTAGTTACGCAATATTGCTAGTGCGTAGGAAATTATTATTTATTATTTACATCTTGTGTAAACATTGGACTATGATTTTCAGTTGGTAAATTAAATTAATTATTGCCAACAAAAAATATAGCAGCACGTAACAATAGGCTGTATCGCCGTCAGAAGGCAATCCACTGGGTATATATGACTTAAGATTATGTTGTACTACGGGAAGGATAAAGACGTTGTTGGCAAATCATTGGTTTATTGTGTCATGCTTGGAGTAGTGGGCAGAGTGCTATTTTTCTAGGAGTCCATGCGTTTTGTGACTGTGGAAGTTGCAACTATACAAAGTATCTTGCGCTGTGCGACCCCTGGAAAATGAATCATGTGTTTTGCGATCAATATCCTTACTTTAGATTCGACTATATCTTAACCTATTAAGTTTATTAACGATATTACATCCTAACTGTGTTTTCAACATCACTTGGTCTCTTGGAAGTCTGAGGATCCGCATGTGGAACTAGCAATCAACTTAGAAAATATTAAATAAGGAGGAATAATAACGGACATAATGAAAAACGGGAAAATATAACCTGGTCTTTACTAACCCATTTTCTCTCGTTGCCGCTTACTCAGTATTTGTGCATGGAATTTGTGTGGATTTATATTACTTCTGTGCGAAGTAGGTTTACCACGAAATTGGAAAAGTAATGAATTCTGATGATTCCCAAATTGAATTGGGAGCCGCCGTGTTCAGCGCATCTTACTGTCAATTGGGAGCCGCGTTCTAATTCCGGCCAGGACGCTGGAAAATTTTCTCGCACTCATCCACCTATCAAATTGAGTTTCAGAGTGTCCTTGTTATTTCTGGGCATCTTGGGTGGTAATATCCTTGTAGGTGAGTGCTAACTCTCACTATCTTGTAATCAAGGGGTCCCTGGTTCGATTCACAGTATAAACATAAGTGGTTCGTAGCCCACGTTAAACTGTAGGTCTCGTCCTTCGTACGTCATATTTATCCGCTGGAAAGCAATGGCAAACCACTATCGGTTCACCAGGCCGATTGTCACTATGTCACCTGTAAATGGGACTTAAGTCTTATGAGTGATTAAACAAAAAATCAAATCGAAGCCAGTCGCGCGTGGACTAACCACACTACCTCACTTCATGCTATAGATCGATAATATTCGAAGCGTTACCTCTACATCACCCCTATGTGCCTTTCACAAGGCGTACGCATCGGACAGGGTTACCTTTGCCTTGATCTAAAATGTATTTCCTTGCCTCTCAAATTGCAGTAGCTAGCTCTTAAAATTTAAGTAAGATCTAACCTAATTTGGCTTAATTGATCTAACCAGAAATATGCAACAAGCTCTTCTTACATGTATTAAAAGAACAACAAAATATCAATCTAGTTATTCGTGCTAATAAGTTGAACATTGGCATTTCACTACGCATCAATATTCTGGGCCGCATGGTCGCGAAACACGCCACCGTTTCTAGTCATGTGGCCCATGATTCGATACTCAACTCAAATATTTTTCATAATTTTTTAAAGAAATTTACATTTTTTTTTTTTTTTTTGCATTAGAATTTCCCTTTGGTTCTTTTGCATTTTTAGAAATTTTACTAATTCATTGGCGTAAGTTAGAAAAGTCAGGTTAGATTATTTTCATTACCATGTGTGAGACGTTTTCTCAACCCATGTTTTGAGCAGGATTATATTTAGCTATGAAATAGTCTTTCAACTGTAATGTATTGTAGAAAAGAATTAGTTGGGGAATATTCTAAGAATTTATAGGGTGAAAAAGTGACAAAATGTGAATACGCCACCTCGTAAGATGGTGTTTTGTTATTGGGAAGGGGCAAAATATATTGAAAAAAGTGATATTGCTTAAGTAAAGAGCCCGTATTTGACGAAAGGAGACATTAGACCATAATTTTTGAGGTGTCAATGCCATATTGGAGAGAGCTTGCTTAGGAGGGAACTTGCACAAGTGTCTGTATTTCACGCTTTGCGACCACATGGAGTACTTGTAGTACATTTCAAGAAGAAAAGAACGGAATTTACATACTCCCTCTCGACTACTTCGAAATAGCTTTAGCATAATTTAGCCTCTTAATTGTAACTTGGTAGAAAGACAAGCAGTGTTTTTGAATAAAACGAAAGCTAGAAAGAACTGAAGGCTACTTGAAAATTAAACTGCCAAGATGGGGGTTGAACTGATTTACACCCCATAATTTTATTTATACGACATGTCTTTCTTTCTATTTATAACTAAAATGCTTTTAAACTAGCTGCAACTCGTTTTTTATAGTATTTGTGTGTGTATGTCTTTATTGTTAGAATACTCTACAACTTCTTTGTCGCTTGATGGCTAATGATATAACCTAGTTACGCATTTCCAAAACCAACTGTTCAAGGAGTAAAGTCTTCAAAAATGAACTGCAGAAGGCATATTTGAGTTAGCCCCTCTCATAAGACCACAGACACTATTTAATAATTGGTTTACGAAGGCCAAAAATAGCAGAGAGAACTAAATTGTGACTTAGTTTGTTGCAGATGAACCAGGGAACAATGGTTATTTGTGAGTGTACCTTTGCAACGGTGGGCGTCGAATGTGTGGTGGTATGTTTTGAAGAGTGCTTTTATAGCATCTTCTTTGACTTTGTGTGTAGAATTAAGCAGGGAAATTGCTTTACTTTGCATGGTGGTTATATTAATATTTTCCTTACTATGTGAACAAAATAGTAAATACCACACTGCTTCTATTAATGTACTATATGAATGTCTCACTACATATAAAATTAATAATAAAGTTTGAATGTAAGGACAAAATTTGGTTAATTTTGTTGGTGAAAAATACTATGCATTTAAAAACTTGCACTAATAAAAGTTTTTACTTCTAAAATTTGATTATGCACCAAAACTGGTATTTGTATAGGAATAAAATACGTAATTTGTAGTAACAAAAACATTTATAGGGCATTAGCAAAATATATATTAACTATAAAAATTAAAAATAATATAAAAATATTGTAATAACAAAGTTAATACAAACTATAGAAAACTATAGCTTTCCACACAACTAATACAAACAGTGGTGTAACTGTATACAAAATATATAAAACAAATAATTATTTGTCTTTTGTCTTTATGTATTATAATACATAAAGACAAAAGATATTTAATTATTTTTTTTATATATTTTGTATATAGTTACACCACTGTTTGTATTAGTTGTGTTGAAAGCTATAGTTTTCTATA
>JAGDQP010073685.1:0-10358 GCA_022664845.1 Lepisma saccharinum | reverse complement strand
CGTTGTGGTCCTGATCCAGAAAGACGCTGTAATAAATATCATACTTTAAAAAAAAAAAGTTAAATATTTCGCTATTTCAACCGAATTTTTGGAATTTGAGACCCCGTGCCGGAACAGAAGATATCATTCCAGAGTTGTGAAATTTTACACAGGTAATAATTAGCTGTAGGTACAACTTTTCGTTACTAGCGCGAAAGGCATTATGATTTTTTTGAAAATTATAAAATTTTAGATTTTTCTCTTTTTTCAACCAAATTTTCGAGTCTTTAGGGCCCGTGCCAGAACAGAAAATATTATCCCAGGATTCTGAAATTTCACGGAGGAAATACTTAGATATAGGTACAACTTTTCCGCACTACCGCAAAAGGATCCTCAAACTTTCGATTTTTTCGACCCCCCCTAATGTGGGCGCTTTTGCGAAACATTGCCGCCTTTTTATTGTGTTTGTGAAGTTCTTGTACGCCTGTCTCAGTATTGTGCTATGTAAGTTACCTTTTTTTTCCCCTACCTTTTTTACCATCTTATATATAGTTTACACGGATGTCTGAAACGTCCCGGTTTAATATTTTGAATCTGAAAACGCAATATCTATTGTTAGTGAAACCGTGAAATAATTTATTTCACAGAGGGAACGCAGTGCAGTTCGATGACATTTGACTTGCCAAATACGTTAACACAGCGTGAAAACGTCTTTACAACAACGAAGTCTAGAACCAACTCCGATTGGTGGACGGGATATTTTACTGATTTGGTCGCTGAGAATTTACGTATCTTGTGAGACGTAAGTCCACCCACATACCTAGAATCACTTATTGACAGAACGACACACTGATCCTCGCATTTTATTTCACGCTATGATGATCCTGTTTCCTGTCTGTAGATTGATCAGAGATATACTCGGTTATGCGAATGAACTTACAACTGACAATTCATTCAATATAGTAATACATAGATTTTTCTCCGGTACTAATTTTATACTTGTGCTTTCAGAAACGTATGAGGGTTAAATTTTTCTTCACCTCCATAAACATCTAGTGATTTCTATTCTATGCATCGGGAGGCTTAATCGGAAGAATGACTATGAATCAAAAATCTAGAACAACATTCAAAATGACGGTGCTTTATTTTAAACTATTTCCTGAAAAAAGGTCTTCCGGAAACCCTTCAACTTATATTTGAATCAGAAACCATTAATTCTAACCAACTCATCAACTTTCTTAGTATTATGAAATAACTCTGACTCAGTTTAACCAATGAGAAACATTCTTAACAGCAACATTACGAATTACTGGAACATTCAAGATTTTAAATCTGTCTTTATTCTGGTAGCGTCTCAAATATAACAACCGGTTAATACTACAGTACTACCGGTATTCAACACATACTTTTCTAGCCTTGAAAAAGCGTTTGCCTACTAACGCATACAGGTTAACATTTCATTACATAAGAACATATTTGAAGCATTTTTAGGTAGATTTCGAAGAAAAATATACCTATTGAGATCGATACGATGTGAAAGTATATATATTTATATATTAACACGCTAGCGGCTATAATTTTGACGATATTTAAACCAAATTTTTATATGTTGTTTCTAGGCTTAATAGCTCGGTTAAGTTCGTTAATGAACAAAATCGGTCGCCATCTTGGATCCAAAATGGCCGCCGAACCCATTGTTGTATAGAATACACAGCCTAAACCGCTGGGGCTATTGAAATCAAATTTTGCATAAAGGTACAACATCACTTTTTGATTACGAAAATGTTACCTAATGAGTTCAAAGACGCCATCTTGGATCCAAAATGGCGGAAGTAAGAAATCTATTTTCCATATCGTTTGAGCTAAAGATACGAAATTTGACATAAAGGTGTATTGTCACCAGTAGTTCAAGAAAATATTACGAAATGTTGAAAAAGTCGCCATCTTGGATTCAAAATGGCCGCTGAACCCATTGTTGTATAGAATACACAGCCTAAACGGCTGCAGCTAGAAATATCAAATTTGGTAACATTATACATTATTATTTGTATGTTACTAAAATATTACATGATGTATCCAAAGACGCCATCTTGGATCCAAAATGGCGGACCTAAAAACATTTTCCACGCAGTTTGAGCTAGAGATACGAAATTGGCATAAAGGTGCATTATGACGAGTAGTTTAGGGAAATATTACAACATTTAGGAAAAGTCGCCATCTTGGATCCAAAATCCCATTTTGCACACCGTTTGAGCTGGATAAATGAAATTTTACTTGAAGTTGTACCATCACAAGTAGGTCACGACAATATAAGAAAACTTTCAAAAAGTCGTCAACTTGGATCCAAAATGGCCGCCCCAAAAACCCAATTTCCAAATCATTGAAGGTAGAGAAACGAAATTTTCTTTGAAAGCGTATGACCAAGAGTAGGTTACAATAAATGGGGTAAACCTTCCTTTTGGGAGCGCAGCCTCCCGTGGGAGGGTACAGATGGATACCATGGTGGTGTAGTGCTGCAGTGAGATTTTGGTTAAGATAAAGGATACGCATCCTCTCAAAAGCACTGAAGTTTTGGGGCAAACCCCCTACGGGGGTCTGGGAGCAGCGCTCCAAGCGAAACAAAGCGAGTATATATATATATCTTGTGAGGTATCGTTGAACAGCTCTTATATAAGGCGAGATTTGAATTTTTGAAAATAAAAAAAAAAACTTCGAGATCTACCTAAGCCTGTAGGTCTATCGAAAGGGATTTTTTACTAATTCAGAACAACACAAGTGGTATGATGCTCCTAGAATTCAATCGATTACATTTAGTGGAAAATAAAATTTACCCCCAAATTAGGTTTAATTTGTTATTTTTATCATGCTAATCCATTTTTTTTTAATCTCTGAAGAAGGTGAGCAATTTCCCCAATAAAAGGCAATAAATAGAAGCACCGTCATAATTTCATTACATGCTTGAGTACGTAAAAGGGAAGTTTCAGAAATAAAAGAATGTAAAAAAAGTGGCAAATTAGTTCTTTATAATTACTCGTCAAACGATGTGTAAAATCAACTCTTAGAATATATAATTCACTATCAACATTTTAATAATAGTACACTATCACAGATATAATTGTCACGGTTATTGAGATTTAGAACAAATAAAAAGTATAATCAGGTTTTACAGAACAAAACACATTTATAAACCTATGTATACACAAGAATGACTAAACATTTAAAGCTTAGGATATTGTTATGATGATGAAAGTAAAAAAAAAAAAAAAATGTGTGAACATAATTGCATTAACAACAACATATCAAGTAAAGTTCATTCATAAGAATCTTTAATGGATCAGGAGTATGTGAACATAACAAAAACTTATAATTTCACTCTATTTAATCTTTTTCTAGCGGAAAGAAAAAAAATAATACAAAATCTCATTTAGCCCAAAGTATATACTTTACAGACATTCTAAGAGTAATATCTCAGGAGAAGTACATTTTTCCAGTTCCATCACTAAAGCACTGCATATTATTAGTTGATAACCCAAATGTAAGTTACACACAGAATGCAAACAGTAATTAATTCTATGTTCATTTCTGAAACGCAATGAAACTAAAAAAAAATATGGAGTTTAGAAGCTACCATTAAATAAACAATTTATTTATCGCACAGGCTATAAATATAAATTGGTCTCTTCGTTTATTGTTTCCAGAAGTGCCGGTGTATTTAAGGCAACATGTTTTTTCGCTTTGTGAAAATTTAAAATTTGACTATACTGCCTTTTCATTAGCTATAAATGTATGAATATTGTGCATAATCCTACACTTCGCTTTCACCAACAATTTTACCACAACATAGTCTAATTCTTAACATAGAAACTGAATTTACTTTTAACACAAACCTGAACTTACAAAAAATGTACACCCTTTTTTGTTGGATCTTTTATGTTGGCATAACACACACGACCTGAATGTAGCATATCGTGATTTCAAAGAACTCTTTTGGTATAAAATTGAAATCTTCATCTCATTTTCGGTCTATAATTAACATTTCCTGTTACAACATAGTTTACTTTCATTCCCTACTAATGGACTATACATGCATGGCGAAGCATCATCACAAGTCTGAGGGGTGAGAGTGTCCCTTAACCAATACATCCCCTCCGGCACGGTTGCCAACTTAGCACCTTTGTCACAAGATCTAACGACTCTAGAACTTTTTTTGGGCGGTAGTTAGACACATTTTCCTTAAATGATATTAGTTTATAAAATTTTATTTCTGAAAGTGGTATAGTCGTCTTTATTTTTGTGGAATGTGTCAACTGGGATCATTTGCGCACGCAAATGGGAATTTCCTTTTTCCGGATGACTGGGAAAATGGATAACTGGTAAATGGATAAATCAAATTTACGTATTTCGCACCGGATGACTGGGAAAATCGCGAAATACAAAGAGGCTTTCACCACGTTATTAGCACGGGTTCGATTTCTGAATACTTATGTATATAGTAAGGCGGTTTATTCTTTACAAATATTCTCATTCCCTCCTAGAATCCTTGCGCAGATTGTGAAATATAGTGGATACTATTTGTTGAGAGGCAGAGTTATTCGTGTTCCTAGGGATCTACCCTTTTCTCATGGAGGTATGAAATTACGCAACTTAACTTGGCAGTCTCAGGCATTACAGTATCATCGGTTAACTAGTATTTTAAAAGCACCAACTAACTCTTTCTTTAAAGCATGGCTAACTGATATTTTTAGGTTAAGTGCCATGACTTTACCTATTTATATTAAGCCTTGGCAACGAGTGATAGAGAATCAAATGGATGTTTGTATTACATTAGCATACGAGATACACCACACTTATTACGATATAGATAAAAAAGTATGTCAAATTTATGAGGATATGTTAGGTCGTCACTTATCCGTATTACCATAAGCACAAGCCAATCGTCATCGTGTCAAAGAGAAACATGTGTGGAGCAATTGGGAGATTAAGGGTTACTCCTCATGTTTTTAATACATAGTATTTGTATACGCACCGAGTTATCCTTCCACGTAGTAGGTTACATGAGTAATAGGCTTCATATTAGTAATTCTCCCAATTGTGTGAAATGTGGTCAGTATGAGAATTTCTACCACATGTTAACACGCTGTGCTAAGTTAAATGATTGTTTGTTAACTCTGATGGGATGGATTAACATCCTAGAACCTCGTATTGATATGCGGAGGGATCTCCTGAGTATTTTTTCGCAGTATACATCGTTACCTTTGGACGTCATACCAAGAAAGTTTTTGTGTGGCTTACTGCCACAACGATACATTTTCCGTTAATGGAAGAAGAGTGGCAGAATGTAGGGGAATTTAAAATATACATTAGAACTCAGTTATGTTTATGGGCTCGATCTGTGGGCCTTGACTTTGTGACATGTAATAGATTTCTTATTTAAGTAACGTGTATTTGGTTGCTCAGAAAATGTATCTTATATCCACAGGTGAGGTTTGGTAGTTTTTATATTCGTGGTATCAGAATACAGGAAGGGAAGATAGGTAGGGGCACCTATTTGTTAAGTGTATTAGGGATAAAAAGCGATACATCGCCTCTGGAGGTTGAAACAGTTGTGTATCGTTATCAGCTTGTCTTCCAGATGTTAAGAGGTCACTGGAATGTACGTTGGGAAGGATTCTATTGGCTGTTAGTAATTTATGAACATTATATACATGCATTGATGTTGTAGTAATATTTTGTTCTGTTTGTTTAAAACTTTTGTAATCATAGAAGTACATATAAAAATAAATAAATAATAATAACAAAAAAACCCTTTAGTGAAATCGCCAATATAAAAAATATTGTCATATTTTGCGCTAGTCTTTGTATGAACACTAAAAAAGAAAATTTTACATGTTTACAAAATTCTTTATAATTGACGCTAGATGGCACTGCTTGTACAAGACAGATAACGATGTATACTTAGGAATGTAACAAAGTATCACCAACATGTACACGTACAAGTTTCAAGCTTAAGTGTAACTTAAAATCACATCGAAAAAAAAAAACTGCTTGTTTGTACTACGGAGAAAAAGGCTCATTGCTTCTTTGAAGTCCATCGCAAGACAAATAACAAAACAGTAAATATAGTACAAAAGTGACATATATGCCACTGATCACCCGAGAACAACTGTATAGTAGTATAACTTCATTTCAGCGCATGAGAGACTATTGTTGTTCAATGATAAAATGTACTTACTTCTGGGCTGTAACGGTCTTTAAGTCTGAATCACTAAATTAATTTATTACGATCGATTTTGACGCTGACCTTGCATCGTCTCCTGAGACGTACGTCAACGCAAGAATTAAGGACGAACTGATAAGAAAGAAGGTAGTGAAAGGAAAAAATAAAAACGTGGCCCCGTGAGAAAATCCGATTTTTTTTTTCTTTACGTGAAAACGAATTTCCAACATCAACCTGCTTTTAATACAACCGAATATGTGAAAAATATCTCTAAATTAGAGAGGGCGCTACAGTGGGCCTGCTGTAAAGTCCACAGTGGTATGTGAATGTAAAAATAAATATCAACTACTTGCGTATCCAAATAAACGCTAGTTCTTGTGTTTAAAATTGATTACGTTGTTAATGTTTAGGTTCCAAATGAAGAAGAACCAAATTTAAAATAAAAAAGTACAAGTTTTTTTAAAATATCTTAGGAATCTGCTGTGTCGATAGAGATCATTACTCTTCCGAGTAGTTGATGATTATGGTATGTCAGATTCCGGTGTATATGGTATAAAGAAGGAAGTTGAAGGATAGTGTATTGGGCTGTACTGATTGGCTAGGATTGTGTTGAGTTCACTGTAAGCTTTTTATTTTCTTTCAACCGTTTTCTTCTCCTTTCTTTGTTTCTGCATGCACTTTCTTACACATATTATTTCTTTCCTTTTTCAATTCTTGCAATTTCTCCCTTACACTTTTAATTTCTTTCCCAGAATCTATGTTTCGAATAAAGTACCCGACTGACAAACTGATACAATGGACTTATTACAATAGTAAATAAAATTAATACTTCACAGTAAATCATAGGCGATGCATTAAAGTAAAATTACACTTCAGGGAGTTGATTTGTATTGATAAGGTAGATATTGGAAGTTGAAATGTGATGTCATCGAGCTAAGAGTGTCGCGAACTAAGCCCCCCTCCCCCCCCGCAAATGGCACTAGTCTGTTTATTCGATATTTGGTATTCCCTAGGGGTGATACACATCTAACATAAAGACCGGAAAGCAGTGTTGCAAATTGTGAATAAAATAAAGAGGTCGAATGTTCAAATGTTTATTTTAAATATTTCACCTCGTATACTAATATTATTTTGCCCATGTGGAAAGTATCAGTCTCAAAGTTTGCGCACATAATTTGACACCTCCCTGTATATTTCTATAGTTACAAGCATTCAAATATTCCAAGAAAACATACAGTAAAAAAAATTCAACTTCTCTTGGATTTGTAAGCGACTGGTGCTCAAAATAGGAATGGATGTATTCGTCCATGTTCTCTTTAAAACTCAATTATTTTATATGAACGAATTCAATCTGTTGGTACGCCTTTCTTCTAAACACTGGCACTAAACTCGTGAACTCATTGCGTATCAACTGGAATCTAGGTAAAAAGCGTGATCTCGGAAATTAATAAATAATACCACACATATTATTCGAGTTGATTGAATTGTTATTAACGTCCTAAACGAGCTGGTGAGCTTCTAGGGATGGGACCTACGGTTTTTAGTAAAGTGGACCCCGAGCCACTTCGTTCAATGGATAGCGGTGGAAACTGAACCCGTGATCGCGCGCTAATATCAAGGCCTCCCCGAGATCACACATATTATTCGGAAGAGATAAAACACTGATAAATGATCAACAGATTTCTTGCTAGTATATGATGTAGAAAATGAACACACAAACACAAGAGGAAGTGGATATTCTCTAATTGTTTGTGAGTGTCTTGAATACAACCCTATGTGACAAAACTTCATCAAATACATGAACCATTAGCAATATACCATCACTTGAGGTAAGAAGTTTGTCTACTTATGGTTTGAATAGACATTAAAGCTCTAACTAATCTGCTTTCGAGACCAGTTCGTTGAATGTGAATCCATGAGGAAATTCACGCCGGAACTCCATCAAAAGGAGCAGAATTCTTTGGTTGCTTTCATAATTTAAACATAATTGGCAACTATGCGTTGTTCTGAAGATAGGTTACTTCCGCCGTAGTTTTGAAGGAAAATAACCCTTGACGGAAGAACTTTCTCTCTACACAATGGACACTCTTGCTTCGTTTGGAGCCACTCCATAATGCAATTCCAGCAAAACAAATGCCCACACGGCGTAGCAGCTGGCTCGTATCTAGCATCAAGGCACAATGAACACCGTAGAGAAGGATCAACATAAAAACTGCTCTGACTTCTGGTAGGCCTGACATCATGGGACTTGTATTTCCTATTCTTGAAGTAGTTAGCAGAAAAAACAATGACAGACAACAAGAGATGCAGGACGGATATAACTCCGAGTATCTTGAATCCATATAGAGAAGTTCTATCTTTTAACCAATACCTCAACAGAACCTGTGAATAAAAACATGAGAAATGAAGAAACGGAGCTTACATAAAACTAATGTACGAACTTGGCGCTAGAAAAAGCCTTTAATTGGCATGTTTTATGTTCTTACATAGTATAAAAATACATACACTTAAAACATTTTTTTAGCCTGACGATTACTTATAGAGCGCAATCTATTACATGGAGAAAATAGCCTGAACTATCAGTTGCTAATTCCCACAACGTTTTAACGAAATGCGTATAAATACAGCTTTGATCTAGAGTAACCTGTCTTGGTAATTTTAGCGGATTGATACTTTGGAAAAGGGATCAATATAAGACGAAATAGCAGAATAAATTGAATATACCATTGCAAATAAACAGGTGAACAAACGGTGGATACACATTAATAATGAGGTAGTTTGTTTCTCTTGATTACATATTTTAACGTACTATTTTACAAAGACTTGAGAGCACTGGCTGGTAATTCATTACCACAGATCATCATAGAAGCTTCGTTTTACACATTGAAAGCGCAGATTTTACACACTTTTCCAAAGCCAATTATGAGTAAAGATATCACGACACTGCATCAGCAAACTGGAAAAGTGTACCTGATAGCTTAACTGCCGATTCTTTCTATAACATATATGCCACTTTCGGTAGATGTATACCACGAGAAAAATCTAAATGTAATCACTATAATATATATACAGATGCTTATCAGAATAATGGAAACACCTGTAGTTGGCAACACGTCAGATGTATGGGTTGGCAGTGGTGTCGTGGCGACCGCAGCGCCGGACTGCTGGTGGTGGTGTGTTAGGTCGGTCTCCATACTACGTCAGGCGTCGTGGAACAGGAGTGTGCAGTGGCTGCAGCAGACGGAGGTAGTGTAAACTGGGAGACCTCTCAGAGTATCAAAGAGGGCAAATTGTTGGTGCGCGGTTATGTGGAGTGAGTGTGACGGCAGTGGCTAGTGTGTTAGGTGTGTCACCAGGGACAGTGTCGAAGGTGATGACGGCCTACACAACACACGGGAAAACCACATCGGGGAAGCGGAACAGTGGGCGGAAGAAAAGCATCAGTGACAGGGCACGCCGGGTATTAAAGCGCATTGTCACGCGGAACCGTCGTGCCACTGCGGCGCAACTGACGGAGGAACTCAATCAGCATCTCCCCCAACCTGTTTCGACAATCACAGTCCGCCGCGAATTACATGACATGAACTTACGGGGTCGTGTTGCACGGGCCAAACCTCTCATCAGGGACCAGAACGCTTTAGCACGCCGCAAATGGTGCCGCGACCATGCAACTTGGACCGTTGACGACTGGAAACGTGTGGTATGGTCGGATGAGTCACCATTCACCCTATTCCAAACCACGGGCCATGTTTATGTGTGGAGAACGCCCAAAGAAGCGTATGATCTGCAGTGTCTCCGCCCAACTGTGAAACATGGCGGCGGCACGGTGATGCTGTGGGCCGCAATATCATGGTTTTCATTGGGTCCTGTGGTCACACTTCGCGGACGCATCACTGCCAACGATTATGTCGCAATTTTAGGAGACCACTTGCATCCTATGGTCCGGATGTTGTTCCCGGACAATGACGCCATATTCCAGGATGATAATGCACCCATTCACACAGCTGGAGTTGTTGCAGCGTGGTTTGAGGAACATCGGGATGAAGTTCAACACCTCCCCTGGCCCGCCCAATCCCCAGATCTCAACATAATTGAACATCTGTGGTCCATCTTGGAAACACGACTCCGGCGACGATTTCCACCTCCATCCTCTCTCACAGAA
>JAGDQP010073684.1:0-10358 GCA_022664845.1 Lepisma saccharinum | reverse complement strand
GGATATCACCGAAGTTCTAAATATCTATCTATCTATCTATCTATATATATATATATATATATGATAAAAACTGTGTTAACAACTTCAATGTGCAATTTATCACTGAAAGAGATAACGGGAAAATAAACAGTAGTGTTGCCCACGAGACGAGACGAAACAGAGCTATGCCTGTGGAAAACGAGACGACACAGGATTGTAGTAATATAAAATAAACAGGGTCCATTATAAAAGTAATGCGCATTTTCTGGGGAAAATAGATTTATTGATCGGACCTGTACAAACGCTTAAAATTCTTCAAAATACTCTCCCCTTGCATCAATACACTTGCGGAGACGTGTCAGCCACGCCTGGAAGGCACCCTGAAAGTCCTCCACGGGAATGTCTCTCAGGAATGTTGTAACATGCTTTTGGATGTTTTCCACGGTCTTTCCTTTCAGCTCTCTCTTCAGTCGGAGAAACAAAAAAAGTCGCACGGAGCCAAGTCAGGACTGTAAGGGGGATGGGGGACCACCGGGGTGTTGCTCCGGGCCAGGAAGTTGGTAACGATGAAGGACGTGTGACTGGGGGCATTGTCCTGGTGGAGCTTGACCGTGTTTTTGATGTCAACGCTCACGCGCGCGACCTCGGTCACTATCCCATGTACCGCAAATGTGGACATGTGTAGTGTATTAGCAATTTGCTGGATGCTCAATCGACGGTCGGAACGCAAAACTTTGCGCACACGATCCACGTTTTCGTCGGTTCTGGCCGTTGTTGGGCGTTCAGAACGGGGTTCGTCGGCTACCTCCTCCCGGCCCTCCTTGAACGCCTTGTGCCACCTCCCGGACTGTGACCTTGAAATGCAGTCGTCCTTGAAGGCCTCTTGAAGCATCTGGAATGTTTCGATTGCATTCTTTCCATGCTTCACGCAAAACTTGATGGCGTATCGCTGTTCAAGCGAACGCTCCATCGCGCCTTGTTACAAAGTCGAACAAAACACTTCACGCGGAGGCACGTCTTTCCGCTCACACTGCTCGGAGCAAACTGGCGACCGGCTGCGTTGGAAGGGCAGACCCCTCACCACATTGCCCGACCGGGTTTACCGCGCTGCCATGGATAGTCGCGTCACAATAAAATCATGCGCATTACTTTCATAATGGACCCTGTACATCTTCTCGAGACGAGACACTTTCTGGACAAGACATTTTCGAGACAAGACAGCCTCAATCGCGTCTCGTGGCCAACATTAATAAACATATTACTTGAATGAGATAGGATGGAAGCAGCTCCGAATCAAATTGATTATACACTAGGACACTAATATTCTGTAGTCTGTGTTCATAAAAATAAATCCACAATACTGTCATCAGATACAACAATTTAAAATCTATTCAGCACATGAATTAGTTACGCACACAATTATTTTAGTGGGGGAAAAGTAGATGATTCCCATACGAGAAAATAACTGGATTACGTACCAAGGAAAGCTCAAGAGGTTCTAGAGATGTTCCCACCTTTTCCATTCTACAAAGAACAACACTCCTATGCAACGTAGATCTTTCTGAATTCATTGATATATTTCGCATGTGTTTGGAATTAATGTAGAAGAAAGCTACAATATTATTATTCACGAAAGTTCTAACATTTAATTTGATTTTGGAAGAGCATTAAAGAACCTCACCAAGACCACGACAAAAAGTTTTGTTGAATTCGTTTGTCACACAAATGTTGGAGCTAAGATGTGTTCAGTACTATTATTTTCACTCTGAATCTGCCATTAATACATAACACATTGATATTTCGTATTTCACATTTACGTTCTGGAAACGCCATTCTTTCGCTTTATGATAGATTAAAAGGTAAATTGGTTATGATACAGTTATACTGAAGTAGCTTAATTGGGATACAAGTCCTTCAGAGCTAAACAGACCTATTTTGAGAAGAAAAGTTGTGCGTAAGAAGAAAGGTTTCCCCGTCAACAGTTATTTACTGATGGTACTTATTAGTCTCTTGTGAAGCCTACAATGTAAAGAAATAATTGCTTTGAGCACAATAAACATTACTGATGCTCGGTAGATGATACATATGCAGCAGGGTGCATCTGACTAGCATTAGTCAAGATCTATCCTGTCCTACGCATTGTACTTCCTCATCTCTATTTGCCTCTACTGGACTCAACTGTCCGTGTCTTTCATATGTCTGTATTACTTTTATCACAGAGACATAACAACGTGGGATGCAGCTGTTTCCTTAATCGTTATTAGAACATGAACTTGTCCCCGTAATAACATTCTCTTTCGTAATAATATACAGTCAATCTTATCGAAATTATCCGCCTCAGTCGTAAACAACTTAAACCATCGATCAGTCTACAAAGTTTATTTCAGAGAAACAAAATTGAAAACTACAAGTATACATTGTCTTCTGAAAAATTTAGAAATACGAATGTATCTGAAACTTACTAGAACTTATTCTGAAAGTAAATACAATTTTCTATCTAGAGACAAAATTGAAGATTATAATAATACATTATAAAAATCAAAATTGAAGGTTACAATAATAAATTTCCACAAAATAAAATTGAAGTTTACTGTAATTTATTTTTAAGGGATTACAAATTTAAAAAATATCAGTCTAATCGCAAAACTTTTAAAACTCCTATGAGTAGCTATAGTTTTAAATACCCAAATTGCATATTACAACAATGCATCTAAAACAAAGGTAACCAAAGGCACTCAAAACAAGAATGAATATTATACATAATTCACTCTCAAAGGACAAAATTGAGTATTAGATTTATTCTAAAAGCTCAAAACTAAACATTAAAATGACGCATTTCAAAAAAACAAGATGACGTTTACAAGAATACGTTACTATACTCTGTATTGCAAGGCACCAGTGAACAAGTTCTCATTTTAATATTGTTAATCAAACAAGAACCAAATTTCACTGTTTTCATAAATGTTCACGACATTAACAAACTCTAATCCAAAAGTCAAGTGAATGGCCGACATGGAAAGGATGAATAATCCATATTCTAGGCGTAACCTTGCAGTCACCTTTGAAATAGTATTTATATAAAAATATTTTTTTGATTGATGCATGCATAAAAAAGTATATAGTGGGACATTACATTTATATGAGCAACGAAATTACCACAGTAGCCTTATAATTGTAAATCTTCAATATGATATTCATTTGGCACTCACATTTTATTCTTAGGCATAGTTAACTTTGGTATAAGTACACTTACTACATGGACAATAGGTACGTTCTGAGATAGTTATGTGGCAATATTAAATCATCGATTACAAGTGTTTTTAATTTTGAGTGTTTTGACCTAAGTCTTCGAAGAACACAATACTTTGGAAAAAATTGAATTTATTATGTAAACTTTCGTTTCCATTATTAAGCGTGTAAAAATAAATATTGCTGTACTCGTATCCAGAAACCTGGTCTTATGGGCCAGTAAGGTACAAATGTTGGTTCAAGTCATATTTTTGACAGCATTGATTTTGTACACGGATCTTCTGAACATTATAAAGCTTGCAGTGTCGTTTACTTGGTTGTTATAGAGGTCTCCTGAGTAAATGTCAACTTCAAGTAATTTATAAGCAATTTTATCAGCATTGTTTTCCTACCTGCGAGCTTCCTGAGTAAAGATGGGTATATATTATTTAGTCGCTACACATTACTGTCCAATTTGATGAATAAAATTATTTTTGCACAGTATACCAGATGCTTAGTTTGAAACTAGTTAAAAGTAACTAAAAACATCCCTGAGAAATTTTTAATTTTTTTTTTCGAATGCATTTCTAACAATATGCAGTACTTATGTTCGAAGATTTTACACAAATTAAAGACTACGTAAGCACCATACATCTCTGAGATAATATATATGGAAGAATCTTTAAGAAGTTTGTTGTGGCTACTCCATTAAAGTTACTTGTAAGACATAAAACAATCAGAAATAATCTTCGTTGAGACCATTTACTGAAAGTTTATTGGCTAAAGAATTCTCCTGAAGTTATCTAACATAACTGTAATGAGTCATCGTTTCTTATTGATGTAAAGTTACAAATATGGACCGAAATTATAGGTTGAGAAACAGACAACACAGTTGACCTGTCAATTGTAAGATTTCACATCTTGTGTGGTAAAATATGTTTTCACAACCTTGAGAAACAGGGTTACTTTTGTTGTAGTTTCTTGCAAATACGGAAGTGTCCTCCACGGAAATCTTCATTTTGGCATTCTTCGCTGCAGTACATTATGTCATAACAGCAACTAAATTTTCCTTCCTTTCCACAGTTTAAACACTGCAAAAGAAAAAAGCGTATAAAACGTTGATGGTTGAGATAATTTATTAGGTATAGATTGTTCCTTCGTTCACTTACTTCGTCCATTGTCTGTCATGTGCTACTAATTACATTAATTCGCAATTCCACATATTATATTCAAGTACATACTAATATAATTGTATATAAAATTAAGGAAGAAATTCTTATTGAACATGAGTAAACAAACACATTTTGTTTTCTTTTTTAAAATATAAATTCTGCCTCCAACCTAATAAAAATTTGAAGTTTAAATAATTATTGATTTTTAAACTGTCAGATAGATATTTGCAATCTTAGTATAGATATAATTAACCTTACTAGTTTAAAAATCGTACAATGATTAGAAAACAATATAAAGAAATAACTTCGAAATGTTGTGCTTGAGTGATAGAGTAATAACACGCTAAATCTCGATAGTAAACATTTTCATTTGAGTAATTTTCACATACGGAAGTAATTTGGACATTGTACCGTAGCCGGCCAGAGCCAAAAGTTGTCTAACTTCTGAAATAAAATTCAAATTCTTGTACTACAGTAGCCAATAATAATTATTGTTAATATTATTATTAATTGAGCACAGAAGCCAGTTTCCTCAAATGTACTTATCTTTGCAACTGTATAAGTTGGAAAATATATTTGGGCCTTGGTGGTTACAATGAATGCTTCCCAACCCTAAAACAGGTTTAGAAAATCTGATATGTGGGTTTGATAGTTTCCTACAATGAATGAATTGAATTTTAATTTTATTTATGGCCTCCTACAAGGTATAACATTTGGCAAAGTTGTAGCTGCTGATAGCCAAAAATCTCCAAGATATGGTTCAATATCTACATTTACAAATTTAATTAAATATTTTCATATTCAATCTTTCAAAGTGAAACTTCCACAGCTTAATCTATCCAATGTAATCCATAGTCTTGTTATAAGTGATGAAGTGTTATCAACTTAGTATAGAATTATATATATAAATTGCACTACGTCAGGTTATTACATATTTTGAAAGAGCATATCAAATAAAAAGTAAAATAGAACGCACGGTACTGCGAACTGTGGAAAAAGATGGAATAGTCCGGCGTCAGTCCATGGTTCATCGAGTGCAAAGTATAAGTTCGTGGCGTAATCTAACATGCTAGAAGTGGTATTGTATAGAATCACTGTGGTCTACAAGAATGCTGAACGAACAAAGCAATGTTTTCATGATGTTATCTTTAAGTATTAAAGTATAGACCTAAGCGACGCGAACAATAATGGCATGCATGCAACAGATGAAAGGGGTTCAAGGATGTAACATATACAACAGTAGTTAGTGGATAATATTACGAAGAAATTTTGCAGAGATTACAGTAATTTGTAAACTTGCCAACATTTCATTTATTTTCGTATCGTATCGCTTGTTCTAATCACTAGACTTCTCCAATTAATATAATTTACAATTGGTAGTAGTCGAAAGCGAGAATTTTCTTTTAAGTGAAAAGGCGATAAATATTGTATTCCAGTAAGTTTCAAAATTAACCCTGAATAGTGCTAACTGAATAAGTGCTATGAATATCCCGATGGTAAAACATCTACGGTTAAGAATAGTATTCAACTAATCCTATTATTATTATTTATCGTACACATTCCCTTATCTGTACACGTTGAATACTATGTGACACATCAAATAAAGAAAACTCTTGATTAGAAATGTACTGAAATATAAATGTTGTTTTACCTTGTACTACAAAGAACTGGGAAAATATAACCATGGTAGGAATCCAAGAAATTGTTAAAGGAAAAAGTCAGAGGCTTGCATGTTTCTGGCAAAGTTGGAGAAACTTTGCATGTTTCTGGCAAAGTTGGAGAAACAGAGGAATGACAAATATTTCTTAACACATAGACAGACGGGTGAACCTCTTGTTCCGCAATCCGATACGAGAGAAAGGTAGACGTCAAATATTTCGAAGTAGGAGGAAAGTGGAAAGTTAGAGAAAGAAAGGTTTGCGGAAGTGAGTAGTTGATTAACAGCAGAGGCATTTGGAAAACAGTGGGTCGGTAACCGAACATCGGGACACATCATCTAAGACAGTAACTGCCTAATTTATCGTCCACATTCCGACACAGCAGTTTCATCCAAGTAAGTTACATTAGACCAATCTTTGGTTTAGCCATGTTTGTCACTTCTTTGTGTCTACCAATATTCAAAATTAACATTTAATCATAATGTTTGTAGATTTTGTAGGCAACTTTGTAGACAATTTAAAGTAAGTATATCTTTGACAATGCACTTTATATAATATTTGTATTAGATCAAGCCGTTCGTATACTACAGTGTATAACAGTTCCTTGAGTTCCGTTACTGTCATCAAGTATTTATTATTAAATTCTGAAGCATCCCTTATCCTCAAAGTAACCACCAAAGACCAGAATGAGTTCTGATTAGTTTAAGTAATAACAAGATATCTGAGCTACGACAACACTGACTTGGCGCACATTTCTAACTCACTGGATGGAATTGAAGTGGGCAGCTTATAAATGGACGACAACATCAGCGTTACTACATCTTAGTCGGGAACGTTGCCTCTTAAGTATTGAGTGACAATAAATAGACTCAGTTAAGCGAACTGGTCCAGTTGTAGGTCATGTTACGACTAGGACACTTAGTTGTGTGTTTAATAGTCAATCAGACACGGTGGAAACCACGACTATAGCACACAGTGTAAGACATTCGGTTTGCATAATAATCCAATATAGTAAATGATCCTTGGTAAAGTGAATCAGCAGTGTTAGGAAAAGTCCTTGGTGGCGGTAGATCATCCCAAAATTTTAGTATAAAATTTAAGCATTTAAGCTCTGAGCAGTTTGAGAAGTCAAACTCTTTAGTCGCGAAACAAAATTGAATTGAAACAATTACTTTGATTGATAGAATCACGTAATGCCAAGACAAACGAAAGCGTAATGTAAGTACGGATAGTTTACATCTGTCACAGGCGTAGTTGGATGAACTGTTCTTGCATAACAAAGGAAGTACACGAAGGAAAGCTCAGTACGATTACAACGCAAGGTCAAAATCTGGAGGTAGGAAAATTACGGCACAGAAGGTGAAGGCTCTAAGCAAATACATAACATTGTCAATGTGTATAACACGACATATCCGAAAAATAAGTTCAACGCAAAGGTTGATTACATACAACAGTATTTAAGAAAGTACGAAGATGGTAAAAAGTAGCATAAGTGGTCAGATCAACAAGCAATAGAACTATTACCGACTACGTTCATTGTTAAAGGCCGATATTATTCAAAATCAGCTTCTATATTGAATTTTAAATCCAAATGAAGGGAGAAAATTATTGAATCACGATATTTTAAAACATTGTATATGTTGATGCTTTAGCATTATTGCACGCAGCTACAACTGTATCATTAGTAAGATATAATCAAGCAACTACAACAGTCACGTTATTGCTAAAAATCCATTGATCTCATAATCAAGTAATATATATTTGGTAAATTTCAAATTTAGGAGTTTTGGTACATGGAAAACATATTAAATATAAGTTTCCGGAAGTAGTTTATACAGTCGAAAATTTATTGTATGAAGTACATAAAAATAACTGAAGATTCATCTGTTTAATCTGGAATTATCACACATACGAGGGAAATCGAAGATCTAAAGCGAAACGCAATGATATCGAATAGTTCCATACCCCAGTGTCCAAGCGAGATAACACATACAAATTCCAAAATTATTTGCACATATACACCAAATGGAGTATTATATAGTTCTCAGATTGACGAATAATAGTAAAACGTTCAAATGCAGACAAAGTTTTACAAGAACAGGTCAAATATAACACTAATTCAAACCATTTTATTGCCTACGATCAATTTGAATATATTTATGCAGAAGGTGTATCGATTGAAACACGTAAAGTTTTACAGACTACACATAAAATACAATAATTCAGTTTTTCAATAGCTGAAATTAAATTTCAAATTAACTTTATATTGATAATTGATATTTGATAATTTGGCAAAACCACTGAAGAAATACAGATTGAACGCTTTCCAGATTTTAAAACTTTTTATGAAATTCTAATACAATATGCAGAAGGAAGAGGATTTATTATTAATTTAATCATGAGTGTATAAGTAGTGGTATATTCAAATTCGAAAAATGAACGCAAAATTAAAAACAATTGAGCAAAACTTGGCAACACTGAATAATCAAAAATTTATAACACAAGTTATTCTTACACTTGACACATGAGGCAACATAAGCGAAAGGCAGGCTAAATCAAACTCAAATTTACACTACAAGGTGAATAAGAATTAAAATAGACCAGATTATAATTCAAATCCAAATAAAATCTAAAAACAAACATGCACTGGTACTTACTACTGAGAAGTAGGAGGCTCAATTAAAAAACTTTTCTATAAAGTCATGTTAAGGCAAAAATATACGGAGAAAACGAGAACAAAATCTTACCACAAAAAGAGAAAAAAAATCACGAAATTAGAATTTTATCAAAAATCAGGAAACAGTAATAACTTTAAAAATACCAAGCAATCATGATTTCATATCATTTGTTTGTTTTGGCCCAAGTTAGGTGATCAATGAAAAATATGACGCAATTGAATTCGATTTCGTAGAAATTGTGCAAAATAAAACTGTAGGTGAATGAAATCGATAGTTTAACGGATTAAGTCATTTCAAACAAAAATATTTAGAAAAATAAGTAACGAACTGGTATGGATATAAAAAATTTTCACAGTTCATTCAGATTGATCAAAATTTGAAGCAAAAACGGGTAAAAGTTTTACAAAAGATCATAAGTTAATCACAAAAATAATAAATAGGTCGAAAATTGGCAGGTTGTACGAATCAATCTTTCACTTACAAAAAGTACAAGGATAAAATGGTACAATCCAATCTTGCACTTAGTAGACACTACAAGTACAATGGGTAACCTTGCACTCATAGAAGATAACAGTACATTGGGATAATTAATCATTACTCACTATAGTCTAGGTTAGTACAACCGTTTATTATAGAAACACGAAACGGAACTCCTGCATATCTTGGTGCGAATTCCCAATAGGAAAATCTGGCCTTTGAAACTCAAAGTCCACTGATACCACAAGATCTTAAGTTCAGAAGGGAAGTCTCTTTTAGTAAATAGAAGATAGAAACCATTTCAGTGCAAAATTTGCAGAATTTAGTAAAAAACAAAAAAAAGATAACCAACTCGAGTAGTAACGGTTGCCATGAAACAGATGAAAGGGGATGAATGGCGTAAAATATACAATAGTACTTAGTGGATACTAATATGAAGGAATTTTACAGAGACCATAGTGGTTTGTAAAGTTACGAACATTTCATTTATTTTCGTGTAAGGCTCTAAGCGCTTGTTTTAATCACTGGACTGCTCCAACTAAAGTACAATTGGTAGTAGTCAAAGCGAGACTTCTCTTTGAAGTGAAAAGCCGATAAATTAACGTTGAATAGTGCTAACTGAAATGATTTCATATGCTATATCCCGAAAGTAAAATATCTACCTTTAGGAACATTATTCAAGTAACCATATTAAAATTTATCGAACACATTCTCTTATCTGTACACATTAAATACTAATTTGCGGTAATATCATATATTCTGACGTATCTGACGATTATATTTATGTACCAACCATACCCAAAGTGAATATAAACTACAACCACATACAACCTCTTTCAATACATTATATAATTCTCGTACTTTGCGTCTCAGCACTAGTCAATAAAAAGCACAATTAATTGTATTTATATTAATGCCCAAAACAGTTCTACCAGCTAAAAGTTCGACTTTTTTGAAATACTACTCCATCGTATTATTATTTTTTAAAACGGCCAGGAGAAAGGGAACAAAATAGCTGCTCATACAACTATAAAACTTGCTGTATACATGTATAGTTCTACAAATTACTACACTAATGTGTTTTGAAGGTATTCATCACTAGAATAAACCAAACACAGTTGATCTGATAACTCATTTAATTATTTTTAATGAGAAACCTCGGAGTT
>JAGDQP010073681.1:0-10359 GCA_022664845.1 Lepisma saccharinum | reverse complement strand
ATGTATAATGTATTGAAAATATTCACGCATGAATAATGCTGGTATATAGTGAGAATATATCTCCCTTTCTATTGTGTAGAACCTATATTTATTGCGTACTGTCTGGGAGTATTTATTCAGTTACTTAACTCTAATTTAATAGCCAAACATGTGCTGTGGGGTCGAAAGTCCCTCGCATATGTAAGGGACAATTTCCCTCGGCGTAAAGAAACCCAAAAAAAGTATTTCGGGAACATAATATTTAGTGTCTTTTTTGTTTTGTGCGGTTACCTGATATTTATGGACCAGACACTCACCTATGCCTAAGGGTAGCCAAGTTCTACACCGCTAACATTATTCTTTTCTTATTCCACAGAAGTTGAAAATGTGGAGAAAACTTTGATGCTAAGCGACTTCAGTCAGTAAGCTATTCCCTTCGGAAATTTACAAAAACCTACACTTTCGAGTAATATAGACATATGATGCCGAATCAAATTCAATTCTGAGGCACTTGCTGAAGTAGGAAACCTTATGATTGTAGGTTCGAATCGCCTGCAAGTGACGACTTTTGATACTTAAATAAAAACTGTCAAAAGTTTTAATTTGTGTTACGTTCAACTTGTCATATTACACGAAGTGTATTAGAACTTTTAATTGCAGTTTTAACTTCTCCATTTGCTAATGATATTTTTTTATGATGTTAGCTTCGTTCAGGCTGGTTTACGTTAAAATAAAAGACAATAAATGATCGCAACTTAATGTCATAATACTTACCCTAACTGGATTTGTTCTTAAAACTCACATAATATATTCATTTCATAATTCGACATGGCAAACAGGACATGCATACACATGTGTTGACTTACTAAAGAATACGTACAGACAAAATATATCACATATACTTAATGTTACATTTTCCTCGCATTGAACTTCATAATTCATGAGTGCTGTCTTTCGTTGGCAAAATGGAGTAGAGGAAAAGCGCCGGAGTTTGAAGTATTAAAGCACACCAACATAGGTTCGAATCCTGTTCAAGTCACGTTTTTTTTACAAAGCGGTCGTGAAGAATTTAATCACTTCTCATACAAAACGGATAATATTTCCGACTGTGGAATGGAGGACATGAGTCATTATAGAAAGAAAGACGATTTACGAATGTTGGTTGGAAAAGTCCAAATTAAGTCTCAGGGGGAACAGTTAAGAACACGACGTTGATCCATTTTCATGTTATTATTCGTAGAAACAAACACTATACCATTTGTTGAGCACGATATGGAAAAAGTCGTCTGTAAAGTATCGCTATCGTGCTGGACTTCTAATTTGAAAACCTGAGTTCGATTCCCCACCAATCAGTTTCTTTTTCGCAAACACTGAAGTATTCAAACAAAGATTTTTCTCGGGACTGTGGAGAACTTTAACGAAGTGTCACTGGGCAGAATCCGAGTAAACAAGTGTGTGTGCTGTTTAGTATAATGATAATGTAGTTTTCATATTTTTCATTGATCTTTCTCTCTACCTCTCTTTCTTGATGTATTGTTATCGTGTCTTCGCTGCTTCTTTCTCTTCTTTTACCTCTCCTTCTCTCTATTCATGTTTATTTCTTCTCTTAATTTACACACACTCTCTCTGTTTGTGCGTATTCCACAGCCAAATCCGGGCGACTTTCGATGACCCGGTGATAGGGACTGCCCCAAACATGAGTGACCCGGTAACCCGATTGACCCGGTCTGGAAAATCTATTTAACTGGGAATTTTGACGTCATATTTTTCGTGTTCTCGGGGTGACATCTCCGATCCTGGTCACCCCTGAAATAAACACTGTTCAAATGCAATTAAATAATTAAAATCTCTCCTTCATCTTCCGGGTCATCAAATCTACATCGAATCAGCCTGGGCCCGTTTCAGCTCTGCCGTGTTTATTCCATCTGTGCGAATTGTTATAAACACTAGTTCATTAGTGTTGTAATTATTAGAACGTTATCTTCGCAATAGGTGACATGTCCAGAACTGACAAATTTTAAAACATGAGTAGCAAATGCCCCCCCTTTTTTTTTAGCAATTTCAAGAGAAGAATTATTTTTATATTCGTTTGGCACGAAATTCGTTTCCATGCTCTAATTTGCCAACATATTATTACATGTGTTTCTTCTTTTCACGTTTGCAATGTGGAACATGTAAAGTTTACTATGCCTATAGGGAACATGCTAATTTTGCTTTTGAACATTTGTAACTTTTCATTTTGATACAGTTTGGAATTATAATCTTGGTTCTATCTGATAGAAATTAAGCAGAAAAAGTATCATTCATTCATTTTCTTTTTATGTTCACTTTGCATTCGTAGTCTGGAATAAAAGGTATGTCCTATGGTATCTACTGGGTTTGTTACAATCAGTGATTCAGCCAGACCCCGGTCCCTGTGGGGCTGTCGATTCTGGAGACTACCCCGAAATTTTTGATAGAAACCGTGCAAAACTCTAGTCCACCCTCCGAATTTTGACTTTACACACCCCAATCAACAAATCCTGGCGGAATTCCTGATTACAATGTATTCCGAACCAGTTTATTTAATAAGCTTCACCGAATTTGCAACCGAACCCGGCGCAAAAAAAAGCATATGTGTTACACTTTTGACATTATCCTAAATGTGTCTCAAAACTTTGGAGTTTCACTGGAAAATCATGAGTATTTAATCTGACCACCAAGTTTGGTTTCCATTTTGAAAGTGACTTAATGAATTTTTGAAGAACCCTTTATATATTCAAAGATCGATGAACAAATATAAAGTCCAAAAGTCACTTCTATCTTGCTGTTAGATTTGTGGGAAGCGAACTCTATTGTGTGTGAACTGAACTTAATGTTTTTACTATGTTCAAATTCCATATTTACTTCTTCTTCTTCTCTCTCTCTCTCTCTCATATCTCTGCCTCTGTCTAACAGACGTTCATCGGTTTCAATGTTTCACTGTGTGTTTAAATTTCTCCCTGCATCAACTTATGTATATTGATTCGTCTCGCTTTTATTCTTTCATTTTATCGATACTAACATATGTCTATTTTGAAAAACAAAAACGTGGTCTTGATGTTTGCTGATTTTAGTATGGGCGAGACGAAGGAAAGAGGAAGAGGGGGTCTGTTTACCAGACACGATTATGGGATAAGAAGGTGCCATTTGGGTTGCCTAGCTGCACGGCGTTCACTGTCGCAATTTTTTTGATGCGAAGTGTACCTAGTGAATTACCTTATAAAGCTATTCATGACGTGTTGTCTCAATACGGTGTAGTTTAAGCTATATAGGGCGAATATTATAATTCGAGGCATAGATATCGAGTGCCGACAGAACATAAATTAATTTATATAGAAATTCAACGTCCTATCCCTACATTTGTTGGAATAAGCAATCAGAGATATTTGTGCAATATAATTCCCAAGAAAACCTTTGCTTTAAATGCAACAGTACATTACATAACAAGCTTAAACGCAAAAGTCAAATCCTGGTGCCCAATCTGTTGAATGTGTACCAGTGACGGGTATACCGGAGGTTGCTTTATTTCCACAACAAGATTTTCCGGCAATTGACGAAGGTAGGAAAGGAAGTGGTGAGGGAAAACCAGAAACAGGACTAGAATGTGGTGAAATATTATACTCAAGTGAACAGGAAAAGCAGGTTACTAAACAGTGAACATGAAAAAGTGTCATTGAGAAGGCAGACAGCCATTTAATATGTAGAACATTACAGGTAGGCGAACTCCACCCACCACTGTTTACTGCTTCCTTGCTCGCGACCTTGAGTATTCAATGTGCTAAAGAGAAGCTCTAGCGGTTCATGATATACCACATGGGCTGCAGCATTATCAGAAGGTTTTAAGTTTCTTGCATTATGATCAAGGTCAAACGGCAGGGTCATTTGCTACGTGTTCTCAAATTTATAAAAGTATTCTTAAATGGTTTCCGCCACCCCAAATACAAATAAATGACCCACAGATAGATTGGAATCAGCTCTGGTCTAATATACACATTCCCTTTTAAACAGCGGCACAAAGATCGTTGTGGTATTTAGTTGTTTATGATGCCATAGATACGAAGGATAAAAGATGGAGACATAAGTTTGGAGAAGATAGATGGTTCACTTATTGTAAGTGCATAGACAATATAGAACAGAATTACGCAATGTACAAACATTGTTAAGACTTGGGAGCTGTACCAAAGATTAATAGGGGTTGTTATACGTATACTTCCGGTTACGTAACCCTTAAAGAGGTGAAACTGCCACAATTTAAACATTTTTCTAAAACAAAAAATAATACTGCGATATGGTATTTAGCTCAATTTTTTTTGTTGAGTTATATTCGGAATAATATCAATGATTCTGTTTCTTACACAAGAATTATGTAAAATTTACGATACAAGAACATTGAAAATTATTTGCAAACATTATCAGTCGAACATTCACCGTCAGACTGATGAAAAGTAAAGATAATGCGCAGTTGTGGTACATGAGCTAACATTTATATGATAGAGGTTAGGGTGTTGTAAGAGTTTACAAAATTGATAGATTGTATTGTAATGGAATTGAAAATTGTAAAAAAAAGAAGTAATAAAACAAAAGTGGAACGGTGTCAGACTTCTGAATATTGAACGTGAGTAACAGAGGCAAGAACCCTGTTCTTACCAAAGACATTTTTACAAAGCAAAAGTGAACAATCGAATAGACACTTCCGTTCGTAGATGTCGAATACTAATGAATGTGGAAGCAGCGAGCCGAATTCTCTTTGGTAGGAACGTCCTTATAGAAAAGAAGATGACGATTAACGAATATTGGTTTCAAGATGCAGAATAAAGTGTCTGCGTGTTAACAGTGCAAATACCTGAAACGTCCAGTTTTCTTGCACTTCTTTAGCACAGAACAACTGTAACATGCGTTGCGTAGATTTGTAAAAACAAAATGTGTGGTGCACTGGTTTCGTCTTAACCTTTCATTCCGAAAACCGGGTTCAATTCCCAGTTTTATTCACTAAAATTATAGGTTTAACTATTTACAGAACTCGATCAGAGATTCTCCTTGGGATGGAGAGAGAAGAAGCATCACCAGCTAGAATCAGAAAGTAAACCGTGTGTTTCCGTTTGTTCTTTAGGATAATAATAAATCAATCTGATTTCAATGTTTTCATTGATCTTTCTCTATCCTTCTCTTTCTTTCTATAACTTCGTCAGTTCCTTTTTTCTCTTTCTTTCTTACTCATTCCTTCTCCTACACACACTCTCTGTCATTTTGTGAGTGTGTGTGTGTTTTCTATCTCTGCAGATTGTTATAAACATTAGTTTATTCGTGTCGTGAGGAAAATGGCCCGGTAACACCCCAATCAGGATAAATGGCCATACTAGAACCTTTCGATTGCTAAGCAAACGCTAAAGCAACTAAGCTACGGAAACTCGAAATATCTCGGTCTCCATGTTGATCCATCCACACGGCATTAAGAAGCAATATGCCGATCAACACAGCAACAGGTTTATATATTATACTCGTTGGGTTTGCATCTTATTTATAGATTTTAGGCATTTATGGATCACTCCGAGATAAGGTTTGGCGAAATGCGGTAGGGAGTCGGCCAGGTCCTAAATTGAAGATACACTTCGCATCAAAAAATTGCGACAGCGAACACCGTGCAGCTAGGCAACCCAAATGGCAGCTTCTTATTCCATAATCTTGTCCGGTAAACAGACCCCTCCTTTCTCCTTCCTTCGTTTCGTCCATACTAAAATCAGCAAACATCATGAGAACGTGTTTCTTAAAAAATAGACATGTATTAGTATCTATAAAATGAAAGAATAAAAGCGAAACGAGTCAATATACATAAGTTGATGCAGGGATAAATTGAAACATACAATGAAACATTGAAACCGATGGATGTCTATTAGACAGAGGAATGAAAGAGAGAAAAGGGGAGAAAGAAGGAGAAGAAGAAGTACAGATAAAAATATGGTGCTTAAAAATCCATCAAGTCTATTTCAAAATGGAGACCAAACTTGGTGGTCAGATTAAATACTCATGATTTACAGTGAAACTCCAGAATTTTGAGACACATCTAGGATAATGTCAAAAGTGTAACACACATGCATTGTTCGTTTGAAAATTCGGTGGGGCTTATTAAACATACTGGTTCGGAATATTTTGTAATCCGGGATTCTGGCAGGATTTTCAGTTTCGGGGGTGTAAAGTAATAATTTGGAGGGTGGACGTAGAGTTTTGCACGGTTTGTTTCAACTTTTGTCCGCAAAATGTTAAAGTTGTAGGTAATATCGAGTATTTGGGGCTGACACCCCAACAGGGTTCGGGGTCTGGCGGAATCACTGATTGTAACAAACCCAGTAGATACCGTAGGCAATATCTTCCAATCCAAATTACTAGTGCAGTTTGAACATAATATGAAAATGAATGAATGATAATTGTTCTGCTTAATTTCTATCAGAAAGAGCCAAGAGTATAATTCCAAACTGTATCAAAATGAAAAGTTACAAATGTTCAAAAGCAAAATTAGCATGTTCCTATAGGCATAGTAAACCTTGCATGTTCCACATTTCAAACGTGAAAAAAAGAAACACATGTAATCCTATGTTGATAAATTATAGGATGGAAACGAGTTTGGTGCCAAACTAACTTAAAAATAATTCTTCCCTTGAAATAGCCAAAAAAAGGAGGCCTACTCATGTCTTGAAATTTATCTGCTCCGAGCATGTCATTCTATTTTCCATCTATTGCGAATATAACGTTCTAATAATTACAACACTAATGAACAAGTGTATATAACAATTCGCACAGATGGAATTAATATGGAAGATCTGAAACAGGTCACCGGCTTTCGAGGGATGCTGGTCAAGTATTGTAGTCTGTCGTCGGGTGTAAGATTCGAACCCATTTGGACCCGCTGATTCGATTTAGATCTGACAACCCGGAGGATGAAGGAGAGATTTTAATTTTTTCATTGCATTTGAACAGTGTTTGTTTCAGGGCTGTCGAGAATCAGAGATGTTACCTCGAGAACACGAAAAATACGACGCCGAAATTTCCAGTTAAAAATATTATCCAGACCGAGTCAATCGGGTTACCGGGTCACTTATGGTTGGGTCAGGCCCTATCACCGGGTCATCGAAAGTGGCCAGAATTTAGCTGTGGAACACCCACAAACAGAGAGACTGTGTGTAAAGTAAGAGCAGAACTAAACATGCATAAAGAGAGGAAGAGGAAGAAGAAGAGAAAGAAGCAGCTAAGACATGATAACAATACATCAAAAAAGAGAGGAAGAGGAAGAAGAAGAGAAAGAAGCAGCTAAGACATGATAACAATACATCAAAAAAGAGAGGAAGAGAGAAAGATCAATGAAAAACATGAAAACTATATTATGCTAAACAGTACACACACTGTTTACTCGGATTGTGACCAGCGATGCTTCGTAATTTCTCCATAACGGAGATGAATCTCTGTTTGAAAACTTCAGTGTATGGGAGAAAGAAACTGACTGGTGGGGAATCGAATCCAGGTTTTCAAATTAGAAGTCCAGCACGCTAACGATATTCCACAGATGCCTCTATCCAAAATGTGCTTCATAAATGCTATAGTATTTCTTCCTTTGGATAATAACCTGAAAAGAAGATATTTCTGATCAATAACGTGTTGTTAACTGTCCTGGTAACCCCCTGAGCATTGATTCGGACTTTTCCAACCAACATTCGTAAATCGTCTTCCTCTCTTTAGCGACTCAGGTGCATCATTCTACAGTCGGAAATATTCTCCGTTTTGTATGAGAAGTTATGATTAGATTATTCATGATCGCTTTGTAAAATTAATCTTTAGCTTGAACAGGGTTTTAATCTATGTTGGCTTGCTTTCGTACTGAAATGTCCAGCGCGTTTCCGCTGCTCTAACTTCCCAACGAAAGGCAGCAGCCAAGAATTATGAAGTTCAATGCGAGGAAAATGTAACATTGAATATATATGTTACATTTTGTCTGTATATAATGTGTAAATGTGTGGTAAGTAAACACAGTGTATGCATGTCCTTTTTGTCATGTGGAATTATGAAATATAATATATTATGGCAGTTTTAGGAACAAATCCAGTTTAGTGTAAGTATTGTCTTTTATTTTTAAGGTAAACCAGCCTGAACCATAAGATTTCCTTCTCTAGCGAGTGCCTCAGGATTGAATTTGATTCGTCATCGTATGTCTATATTACACGAAAGTGTGGGTTTTTGTAAATTTCCGGATCGAACGTCTGAAGTCACCTAGCATCAAAATTATCTCCACATTTTCAACTTTTGTGGCATAAGAAAAAACTACGTGAGCTTGCAATAATGTTAGCGGTATAGAACTTGCCTATATTGATAACTGTCCAGCGCATCCCTCGTGGCTGAAGTTTTTCAGGCTATTGGTTATTGTACTTTTGATGTTGATGAGCTTGAGATCGAACCGCATATTTTCCATTTTTTTTACTTTTTCCAGCTACGTCGGAACGTTAAATGTTCGTTCTCTACTAATTGTAAATGGTGTTTACATTCAAAATAAGACAAATTGTGGTTGAATTTATTTTCAAATGTTTATATAATGAAGAAGAGAATAAAGCCAGTACGCAAAGACAAAACCTATCTTCAAACATTATCAAAAATAATTGCTACGAACGACTAAACAAACAGCTGAGCTTCTAACGATGGGACATATATTTTTGGCTAAACTTTCCGATCCACGCTCTTTGATATTCTTCCCCGAACTTAAACCCATGTTTACGCGCACCAAGAAGTAAGTAAATTTTTTGTGTAACGCTATTCACAAGCTTATTCGGTAAAACCATGTATAGTATAGCTCTCTACATTTATGTATACGTTGGATCAGGATTTCCCGACCTGGGGGGCACGACTTCCATGAGAAACGCGAGACGAGTTGTAAAATTATATTAAATTAGGGTTTTGTAAGCTAAAACCAATAAATTTAAGGGAAGTTATTTTATTTTACTTGTTTTCCTAATTACTAAAGGTAATGCAATTAGCTGAATAGTTTTTCTCTAATATAGTTAGGATATTTATCACCAAATACAGCAAATCGACTGTCATGCTTACAAATGAAACGCAATTATTAGAGAAAATCAAAAACGACATAAATATTTAAAACATTACGAAAGATGGCATAAGTTTACTAGATTAGCACAAAATCTGAGCCTATTTTGCTTTAAAATGTTTCAAAATATCCTGTTCAATTTTTTTGTGATTCATTTTCAGTGAAAAGTTAGGTATCCATCTTTCCATGCCTGGCGCTCTGCGGTGCACTGAGCCTCCTACCAAACTGAGTACCACAGTGTCCTTGGGAAGGGAAAGGCAGTCGACCATGGGACTGACCACTCCACCTGACTTCGTACTGTAAGTCGAGAATATGTGGAGCGCTCCACATCCTCCATGTGCCGTTCACGGCCCGTGTGTATCGCACAGGGAATAGCTTTACATTTACTTTTAAAAATTCGTGTAACTGAGAAACAGACCGATAAAGCGGTAAATTTGCTACAATTGCTCACAAAAACCACTTTCGACACTGAAAATAATTTTGCAAAACAAAATTTTACCCCCCTTTTGCTGGTCCAAATTGGAATGTGAAGTTGATCGAGATCGAGAGATGTACAATATTTTATAAAGAAAAATCGGTGTCTGAAGTAATTTCTTGGTACTACATTAATAAAATTAGACAAGGAAAAGTGGTATCTGAATAAACATTGCTTTTCTCATAAGCAAGATTCACTTTTGAATTTGAATTCCCGAAAGGAAGATTACAATTAAGTTTAGAAAAAATATTCTCTGCATCAAAACTTCAGGGTCTTTTAACCAACTATACAAAAAGTCATGAAGATAACTTGAGAGCTTTTGTTTTTGCAGGCTTTTATTCTCAGTAACACGAGTTGATAAACAGCATATATATATATATATATATTGAATTGAATTTGAATTTATTTTCCTCTCTTTTGATTTACATGTTTTTATACAGATTAAGTGTCTCACATAAGCTGATGCTGGTTCACATACAAGCATCAGCTTATGTGAACCACTTAATTTATATATATATATATATATATATATATATATAAAAATAAATCACAGCCATATTCAATCCACTAGTGGCGAGCGGTCCCGGGTTCGATTCCCGGTGGGGGCTCAAAAAATTTCGGTGTTGACCCAGCATCGTGAGGACAATTGGGGAGCTGCTGTGAATAAAAAACAGTGGCGATCACAGTGGGAGCTTCGGCTCCCCTCTCCCAACCCGTCTGGTCAGCGTGGGAGCAGTAGACCAACTCCTCCCTTCGGGGAGAGGCCTCATCCACTAGTGGATTGAATATGGCTGTGATTTAT
>JAGDQP010073680.1:0-10359 GCA_022664845.1 Lepisma saccharinum | reverse complement strand
TCTAGCTTCAGTGGTTTGGAAAATGGTATTTGGGCGGCTATGTTGAATTAAAGAAAGCGATTTTTAAAAAGTTTTCTTACATTGCCGTTACCTACTTGTGATGGTACACCTTCATACCAAATTTCGTTTCTATAGCTCGAATGGTGTGGAAAAAGCTTTTGTGTGGCCATTTTGATCCAAGTTAACAACTTTTTCAAAAATGTAAATTATTCCTAAACTACTCTTGTTAATACACCTTTATGCCAAATTTCGTATCCCTAGTTCAAACGTTCTGGAAAATGGATTATGAAGTCAGCCATTTTGGATTCAAAATGATGTCTTTGCAGATATTTTGTAATCTACTAGTGATGATATACCGTCATACTTCGAAATTTCATATTTCAATTTTTAACATCTTTTTTCTTACAGAACCTCAAAATCGCTGATTTCGCAATAAACTCTTGTTCCTGTATAGCATGCTGACGTTTTGTGACACGCGGAACTCGGCTGCATGTACTGCCGTACGTGTTGATACTCCCCTCGATTCGCTCGCATCGCTGCGCCAAGAATCCCACGGCAGGCCGCGCATCGAACTTGAGGAGTTTGGAGGAACTGCGTCTTTTTATCACAACCAGAATCTGCAGTGCACTGCGCCACATGATGCAGATATTCCCTCATACTCCAGAGCGCTGCGTCCGAATGTGGAAACTTCCAGATTCTGCCTGTATAACATGCTCCTGGCAGTGCTAACGTTTGTGACGAGTAAAACTTGGTGGGACACGCAGGAGTATTGGAAGTTGGCGCGAGGAACTAGGCTCATCCATATTCCATTTCACCACTTTTTAAGGTTGAAGGAGTTGACTGGACAGTTTGCACCCCTGGTGCTTTTGCTCGTATTTCGCAGCTTTTTACACTTGTGTAATGTATATACTCGCTTCGCCTCATTGGGGCGCTGCCCCCAGAATTCCAAGATGGCCTCGCTGGGGCGCACCCCTTTATCGCAATCAGGCTCCAGCTGGGAACTGTACCCTAGTAGGGGAGACGAGCTGAATTTATTCTAACCTACTCGTTATGGTACACCTTCATACCAAATTTCGTTTCTCTAGCTTCAGTCGTTATAAAGTGGGGCTTAGGCGGGCATTTTGGATAAAAGATGGACACATTTTTAACGTTTTCTTATATTTTCGTGACATACTCGTGATGATACACTGTCATACCAAATTTCATTTCTCTATCTCGAACGATGTGAAAAATGGTATTTCAGCTGCCATTTTGAATCAAAGATGGTGAATTTTTTAAAACGTTGTTGTTTTCCTAAACTACTCTTGATAATACATCATTATGCCAAATTTCGTATCTCTGGCTCAAGCAGTTGGAAAATGGATTTATGACGCCCGCCATTTTGGATCCAAGATGGCGTCTTTAGAGATATTTTTTAATATTTTCATAATTTACTAATAATGTTGTACTGTCAAACTAAATTTCATTATTCTAGTGGCAGCCGTTTAGGCTGTGTATTCTTTAAAATTTTAGGGTTGGCGGCCATTTTGAATCTAAAATGGCGACTTTTTCAAATTTTTACAATTTTTTCTTAATTTGCTATCAATGATGTAGTTTCATACCAAATTTCACTGTTCTATCTTTAGTCGTTTAGGCTGTGTATTCCTTGAAATTTTAGGTTTGGCGGCCATTTTGAATCCAAGATGGCGACCTTTTCAAAATGTCGGAATTTTTCCTTTATCTACTTATCCTCTACCTTCATACCAAATTTCATGTTTCTAGCTTACTCCAAACACCCTAAACAATATGATGAGTGAGTGAGTCAGTCAGTGAGTGAGTCAGTCAGTGAGTGAGTGAGTGAGTTAGCCTAAAATGTGCAATTTCAGGGGTCCACAACTATAACATAGTTTGAGATACGAATATGAAATTTTGTTCATCTGCACATATTCACCATATCTCCTTAACGGCAAAAGCTCATATTCCAATCTTTAACATCTTTTTTCTTACGGGGCCCCCAAATCGTCGATTTTGCCATAAACTCTTGTTCCTGTATAACATGCTTCTGGCAGTGCTGACGTTTTCTGACGTGAAGAACCCTCACTCACTGGAGATCACTCTCACTGAGCCGCTCACCGCGCTAAATGCAACCAATGTGATGTGTATCGATGAGCAAACGACATATCGCTTTCTTCAGAGCTATAGGTTTTTGAGATGGGTGAAATCGTAAGGTTCCAACTTAGTAGATTTACTTATATGACCTTAGCCGCCAACTTGAACTATTCCCAATGAATTGCAGCATTCGTCCTGCGTAAGGGGAAGCTGGAAAGATATTGTAAGAATGGCAAGCGTTCGGGATGAGAAAAAGTTATGACAACCGAAGACTGAAACGTGAAATGCTTTAAAGCGGTACACAGCCGATTGCCACCCTTTGCCAGGTGTTTCAGGAGTATACATTTTCATTAGAACACTACAAAAAGAATTCAAATGCCTAAGAAATAAGGAGAGTAGATGTACATAAACGAAGAATAAACATTTGTATTTGTCCATTGGAATCAACACTGAAGGAATAGTAATTTGCTATGGGAAACTTCAAGTCAAGGCTACTTCAGTCCGATGAACATGTTTTGGTGTAGCGGCTGGCTCCACAGGTAATGTACGGTATTCTACTTGGATGCAGAATGCACACCATGGAATTTGACGGTCGTAGTATTAAAGCTAGGATGTATAACATTTTACCGTGTTTGACAGGGGTGGAATGGTAACAGTTGTTTGGGGTACACGCTGCTCAATAAAACTCCGGATTTGAAAACATGTTCCATTATATTTATGCACTGAGGTGGGTACACGCTGGGATTTAAAATATTAGGTGAGTACACGACGTGTACCCGCGTATACCCTCCATTCCACCCCTGGTGTTGGACTTTAGTAACGGTTCGCCGCAGCACGGACGCAGAGTCGTGTTGTACAATTCTATTAAAACAAAATGTTCCGACATTGTGATTTTATATTTTAGAATAGACTGTTGTTACTTCCGAGATAGTAACGTCAGATGCGATGCTGCTACTATTTCTATGCTGTGGTATGAAGAGAATATTGTTCAATGCTCGAGTTGGAATACAATGCATAAATATGTATTTATTAAACAGGAAGCATTTAGCACCGGACTATTAAGTACAAAACTGTTCCAGAAAATGTGGGAAGTCTGATAATACTGTTTAAAAAAAGCTCTGGATATATCAACCAATGACCATCAAATCAGCTTAGTTCATGCACTTACCTCAATAAAAGTATAAATTTTCTCGTCCTTCACTTGTTTGAACTCCTGCGAGATCATGGAGCAGTCGAACATTGTACTATCATTAGAATCCATATGTCTTATTTAATTCAATAATTCACATGAAGTAGCAACACATGCAATATTTCTCTTCCAGGATATACTCTGTGGATTTACTCTTTACATTTACAACGCATCTAATGCTAAGCATCACTGAAACATTAAAAAGTATCAAATTACTAGTGCATTGAAAGTAGGGTTTCATATATTGCTCTGGAGTAAGTTAAAATTACAATTTGCTTCTCCGAACCGAAATCAGTAGAACAAAGTATTTTCATATCATACTCTGACTTCACGTCACTAACCCTATAACATATCTAAATCATGATTAAAATTAAGCATACCTAAAACACGACAGAAAATTATTAACGTGCTAACGAAATATATATGCCAATACAGTTTACGGTTTATGTAGAAGTTACAAGAAAACGCATACAGTCTAACTAACTTTAAACTTCAACTAATAATAAGCCTGGATCCTAGTTAACCAAGGCTACAATAACGATACAAAGTGATGCCGAAGGATATAAATGAAACGCTGTTTCATTTCTGGAAAATATTACTCATTCCTTTTCTTCTGTTAACTATACAATAAACTCAATGGATAAGGGACTAGTTATTAAAGCACAAAAGGAAAGATATTTTCATAAAACAAAGCTTAACTATCGAATAATAAAATGTGTTAGTCAGTATTCCTATTCGTCTGGGCGCTAACGGTTGCCATGATGAGATCGTATTAATATACAGTAACATTCAAATTTATTAATAGTATACTGATTGAATCCAACAAACTAAGTACAATACGAAGACAGGTTATTACAATCCACTGTTCTACATGTCACTCACAAGTTCGAACCGACGTCAAGAGTAGAAAGCAGGATATACTGATTTGTTCCTGAACTGTTTTGTTATCGGAAGCTACAAACTTGATTCTTAACGATATTAAAACATAAACACACCGACTAGAATCCTGAAGTTTTAAACATTAGTAAGAACTTCAAAGCCTATCTTCTCGCTTGCAAAACAACAACCTTAAATCCCAGTGAACTGTTGAGGAATTTGCTACCCCTAACATATCATCTAATCAAAGAGTTCAGTAAGCAAATATTTTAACAATACGGCTCCAAGTAGGCATGGTAAATATATCCAAACAAGTAAAAGGAATTTGGAACTTGACTGAACAAGCAATTGCCCTCGAAGTTGAGTAGGTCTTTGAGACATTTATTGATATATGCATTCGATCGACAAAGGCTTGCCGCTATCTGTTCCATGCATGGAAAACAGATCAACGACGAATGCTATATCTGAGTTGTTGCACGCTTAGGGTCGGCACATAGAGGAAAATGAAGCAAACCTGTGTTAATGTTTCGTGCTTTTATCTTGTTCCGTATCCAGAAGACATACATCATTGTGTGTTGAAAATATATCGACTAAATTGATCATTCTTTCTCGGGAAATCACTGCTATACGACCAAGCAACGATAGCTTGTCCCAAAGTCCAAACAAAATTTCTGCACAAATATTTAGACGTGATTTATGAAAACGCGCATTGTAGTTTGCCCAAAAAATCGTAATAATTTGGAACCATGATTTTGAATCAGATGAACATTTACTAAAATTTTTTAGATTAAAGCTTCAATCCTTACGCCACCAAGCTTCCTTATTCTTGTTTACATTATTTTTCTTTTCACTGACTGATCAAATGAATATTTTCAGATTTTGCACGTAAGAATTTACGAATTGTACAAAAACGTCTCTTATTTCTTTCCTGTTTTACATAATTATTCTTTATCATGCGTTGCATTGCCATGATTTTTACCTAACAACACAAAGTTCGCAGTTTGTGCTGACGGGTAATATTAGTAATTAAAAACATCGTTCCGTCTCGCTTTTCTTCAAATTTTACAGCGAAGTTTCCCAAACTGGATTCGAAACTGAAACTCTGATTCGTGACCTGACGCCATTTACCAGTCAACCACCGAGGTAGTATATTATTTAGCTAATATACAAGGTAGTCTGCTAATATTACCCTTGACTCTACTATTTAGCTAATCATTAATATTCTCTCGCAACAATAACAATCTCTCTGACAACAATTAAATCATACGACCGTTGAATGCAGATACATCTTACTCATGCTGGTTACCCAATCACGGATTTTAGAGAAAATTCTTTGTTGCTCGGAGGTTGGATTTGAATTAATAAGGTATCCCCTTAAATTTGGCTCACACCGGATGGATGATGACAGGATGAACTGGCGGAAAGAAAAATGCAGGATAAAACGGGACAACCTCGAGAGAGTCAACGTACATGGTGTTTGTCCAATACAATGCCCTCATTGCATGTGCATGGATCGAAATGACGAATTGTAGCAGCAGAGGTCAGAGGTCTACCAATTCAGCCACCGCGGCTCATTGTTTGGAATTATGTTTAAGATATTGACTTGTCACCAACGGTTGTTACAATGCTACATGTTGGAAAGTGATGCAATTCATACGGACTTCGGGGTACTCTTACTGGAAGGAACTTCTGGGAGTTCATACTTTCTTTTGACTTTTTTTTTTTTTTTTTGTGCAATGAATTTTTGTTTGTGGTTTGGTGTCACGAATAACGTCCAGATTTTCAGAATCAACCTTTAAGTCTATTTGGTCCATTTAAATCTGGCTGCGATAGAGTAGGGTGAGGATGAGGAAAGTAGCGGCCAGGACTTGGCAAAATATCATCCCAGCATTCGCATTGTTAAACTTTGGAGAACCTCATTCAAGTTGTTCGGATGTAGGTTCCAAGTCCCATTGCCTTTCCAGGTCCACGACGTTATTTTCTGGACGCGGAAGATTATAGATAAAAGCGATTAAAGATGAGATACCTAAAATTAAATAGATGTATGAGCGGTAACAGCACTGCCACAAGTATAAGTAATGTTATAAAACACACGTACATGACTATAATTGATCGGGTTACATTTATAATTGCAGTGTGTGCTTGGTCTTCGTCATTTAAGTTATGCAAATCTCCCTATTCTCAGGGTTGCCAATGTCAGCGCTTTCACGCTAAATCTGGAGCTTTTAGCTGGGTATCCAGCGTGAAGAAAAGCTGGCCAGCAATTAGTGGGAAATTTGGAGGTTAATGGGTGAGTCGTCAGATATTTCCTACATTATCACCTTGTTTCTTTTTCTGTTTCTTGTCCTACAGAATGAGTTATGTTTGTTTCCTTCTTTGCTGAGCACGACACGTATTGCTGACTTCATTCTTCGGTGCAGTTCTTTTCCGTGCTACTTAACTCTTGCATACATTTCGCGACTTTATCGTGCTTTAACAACTGAAGAACTGATCTCGTCAGTGGATCATTTTGGCTGTGAACTATCTGTTTTATTTCATAAAATTAAATTGAGAATCACACTGTAAGACACTTTACTGTAGGCTACTTTCCCAAGAAAATACCGGAATTGAAAACTCCTCGGATTCCGGAATTACGACAGTCAGGAAATTAAACGCTCCTGAGTTCCTACTTTTCAAATCCCTGTCATTCCGGAATTGTGGAAGCACAAAAATTGTCACTCCGATTCCGGAACTGTGATACGCTTACATCTTATTCGGCTAGGGTTTCCTCAATTGCTATGAAAGCAGATTTTGTTAATTTGACTGGCGGGAAATCTATAAATCCATTGTCCCTGGTTAAGGTGAACCGTTGTTTCCCATCATTTGGTGTTGACAACGGAGGAAGACAGCTGAATTCCGAACTCTCGACTTGCCAAAATTCCGAATTTCCCACATTTCTCAATTCCGGCGTTTCCCACAATCCCAATGGAAAAGAATTCTTTTATTATTATTATTATCATTACGGGACATTTTATAATCAATGAATTAATTAAAACTTAAAATGTTAATTGATGTTCAACATATATTTAGGGGGAAATCCGCAATGGGACTGCCTCTGACAGTTTTGAAGTATTATGTAAGTTTTCTCGGTCTGAGGTAATGATATTTAAGGGCCAAAAGTGAGCAAAACGTTTCTCTCATGTACAAGGGTACTAATGAGATATACTGCATTCCTAATGTAAATTGAAAGTGTTTTGTAGTTTTTAATGTAAGAACATTTAAATTTTCTAAACCTAAACAGCAAATGCTTTAGGTGTGTTAAGTAGTGAATATTTATGATGAAAACAAAACAAAACAAAAAAAATTACGTCAATATTTTTTTTTTGCCTCGTAGAATTTTTTTTTTGAAATTTCCGGTTCCGCCCCCCCCCCCCCCGGGCCCTTTAAAAAACTCTATACCCTACGAACGAGAATTCTTTTATTTGTTCTTGTTAGTTTTATAGTATTCTCATATAAAAAGTCTTAAAATTCGGTCTGCCTGCCGAACATGACGCAAAAATATGCTTTTTGAAATATGCATTTGAAAAGCCATATTTTAAATAGCGTCAATATTATCGTCGTTACTGAATATGATCCACGACAATTTATTAAAAGTTGTAGAAACATAGAAAAATAAAACCTAATATGTTTATCTTTACTTTGCCAGTCTTGGGTTTAAATTCAGAAACTGTGTCCTTGAAAATTGGTGAGTTTTCTGCACCTACATGCACAACTGTACAGTGTATTCTAGATACTTGTATGTCCTTGTACACTAACCTCAATTGGTGCTTCAGGCCGCTTAACACTTACCAGTGACTCAACTTTCATCAAAAGACTGGAAACTTACGATGATGCCGAGTTCTGTACAACCACTCCACACTCCAGTCCAGTCAGAAAATGGCGTGTTTTTTTGAAAGGAAGTATCGAGCTGAGAGCTGATGACTTCTGTTTGTTTAATTTGGCAGGGTAAATGAAATGATTAGGGAGCATGTACAGTATGTTGAAAGCATAAGTGTGACGGGGTCCGCTACGTTTCGGCGCCACCATTTTGGCGCAGGCTACGTTTTGGCCCTACCGTTTCGGCGGCGGTTCAGTTCGGCGCCAAAGTGAGGAAAATGGAAATTATTAACATACCTTACGACATAGTAATGTACTTTATACTTTTACTGTCCTCTGACAATTGATGATCAATGAAGTACTTAAAACATTATTTCTTGTACTCTGCTTCTAACAGTTTTGAAGCATTATTTATGTTGCACGGTCTGAGCCAAAGATGCCTAAATGACTTAAGTGGCTAGAACTTGTCTGTTATGTACAAGGGCGCCAATAAGATATATTGCTTTTCTAAGTTAAATATAAAGTTTTTTGTACATTTTTAACGTAAGAACTTTTACTTTTGCTAAACCTAAACAAGAAATGCATAAGATGGGGTAAGTAGTGAATATTCGAGATGAATAGAAAATCGTCAATAAAGTCACTTTTTGGGACTCTGACAAAGTTTTGAAGTATTATTTGTTTCCACGGTTTGAGCTAAAGATGCCTAAGGGCCACAAGAGGACAATAAGTTTCTCTCATGTACAAGGGTGCTAATGAGATGGAGGTTGCATTCGTAATATAAATAGACAAATTAGTTACAATGATAGTTCGTTCATGTTCAGAATATAAATTTAGACAAAAAAGAGTATTAGGACTGAATTTGACAAAGTTTTGGAGCATACCTGTCTGATCCAAATATGCCTAAGGGCCACAAGAGGACAGGATGTTTCTCTCGTGTACAAGAGTGCTAAAGATTTGGAGGTTCCATTCGTAATATAAATAGAGAGATTAGTTAAAATGGTAGTTTAATCTCGACCTGAGATACTTCAACTTCGATTTCGCCGTCGTACTTGAACCTCGACCCTTGCAGTTTAACATGACGTTCCTATCTGTTTTATATGTATATATAAATTGTTTCAAAGGTATGCAGAATGCATTGTAATTAAATATTAAACTTATTTTCTTTGAATATAAAATAATAAATTGCGCCATTACGAAATTACGAGTAGCGCTCCTGAATCCTGTTTCTCTGCTCCTCACCAGTTACGTCCCTGCTGTAGCTCAGCCTGTTTATGTTGGAAATAAATAAATAAATTCATTTTCCGCCGAAAAAAACACTTCATAATTAAAATCATTTAAATAAAAATATTATATTTTTCAATTACTTACTGAAGTATAAACGTCTCATTGCATCTCTTAAATGAAAGCAGCCCCTGGATCTGTTCCGTATAGTGTTTTAAAGGCCAGGAAGAAACCGGAAGTTTTGAAAAAAAAAAAAAAACAGGAAAAATTGTTTTTTTCCGCGAAGTAAAAAAAACGTGGTTTTATTGACTATTTTTTTTGCCTTTTCATCTCCAATATCCACTACTTAACACACCTAATGCATTCAATCGGATGATCTTATGTTAAAAAATGTACAAAATACTTGCAATTTACATTAGGAATGCAATATAGTCATTAGCACCCTTGTACCTGAGAGAAACGTTCTGTTCCCTTCTGGCCCTTAGGCATCTTTGTCTCAGACCCAGAAAACACATTTTGCTTCAAAACTTTGTCAGACGTGGTCGCATTGTGTATTTTTTTCTATATGTCTGTTTTGAACATCAACTAACCTTTTAACTATTTCATTGATCATAAAATGTTGTCAGGGACTCGGTAAAAGTAAAAAAAAAAACGTTCTTTTCCTAAGTAGCACGAAAAATTGAATAAAAACAAACGTTTTTTTCCGGCGACCAAGTTTTCCCGTTTTTTTTAAAACACTACGTCTGTCGCATCTTATGGACCAAGTTTTTAATACCACTTTAATACAATAGTTTCCCTGGTGTGATTCTTAGGTAAAGCTCTGGCGCCGAAATGTACGGCGCCGAAACGTTACTGCGCCGAACCGGTAGCGCCGAAACGGAGGCGCCGAACTGATCGGGTCCCAGTGTGACGAGGCTAGGAGAAAGGAAGATGTTGTTAGCGAGGCTAAGTTGTTCAAATAATTCAGTGAGGCTAAGATGGTTTAAAATCCTTCAATAAAATTGGGCAGTCATAAATTGTAAGTTGGATTATAGAATCATAATTTTAGGACAGGTGATCTGTGTTGTTGGTGGAATTGTTATGTACCCACATAGCACAAACACGTATAATATACGTATAATAGAGATATA
>JAGDQP010073679.1:0-10359 GCA_022664845.1 Lepisma saccharinum | reverse complement strand
TTTTATTACCCATTCTCTTTTCGCTCGCTTTCGTTCGAATTGACAACGCGGGAACCTACGGGATTGGATCAAGTTGGTGGGATTTGAAAGGTGTGCATGATCATCTTTACATTTGATTCGGAATTTCATTTATTATAGGCTTTAGGCATCTGTGGCACTTCTCTCTTCCTTTCATTTTCTTTGAACACAATCATCACATTTTACCTACTCTGGTGATTGCTTAATAACTCCTTGTTCTTTGCTAATATCACCCAAATCATCTTGAGTAGTGGGCTCTGGAGAAACTGGCGCTTATATTGCAACCTTAGTTAACATTTTTCGCATGACAAAGTCTTTGACAAACTTCATTGCTTTTGGTTAAACGTGTCACCTCTCATGTTTGTTTCACGGGCTAGGAATACACTGTGTATTGGTGTTTGAAAATGAAAATGTAACAACTGTCTTTTAACTTGATTTCAGCATGGACAATACAGGCTCTCCCGAGCGAAGCTGAAGACATACAAACGGCTGTTCTTGTTGCTGAAAAGTGCTCGTGATGGAAACTGGAGTTAATCAAAAAGTGAACTTTATGAAGGCTGTAATAAAAAATACTAAAAGCAATGCTTTCAGGGAGTGTTCTTTCCAATTGGGTAATATAGAGAACTTTAGAAAAATAATGTAGACGAGTCGGGGACCTCAGAAAGTGCACGTGTGGTATGAACTTGAATGAAAAGTTCTGGACTTCAAAGCTGTCATAAAAACGAACTGGTGTCTGTCTTTTAAACGAGATGTTGTGATCATTCGTTTTATTCTCGGCTTTTAAACACGCCTATGTTTATGGCATAGCCAGTCCCAAGCCTGGGAAAAGTGTGAGGGAAAGTCCAGGTTTGTCGATTACTTTTAAGTTTCGTCTAGATCGCCAAAATTATTAACCATTTCAAAGTTTTCTTTGATTTGTAATTTTTTGGTGCCGGTATTGGCTGAACTTGTGAAGTGCCCGGCATTACCTGAGGCTAGATAGAAAACTAATGAATAAAAATGTTATTACTACTACTAAAACGATTACTACTCCTATTATTACTACAAGTATCATTGTTTCTACTACTAGTACTCCTTTGCCACTTCCATATTTACTTTTGCTACTATTAATACTACCATTATACATTCGGTATGGCTACAACCTTAAAATTATCGTAATACTAAATTTGACTGGAATCGGTTCAACTGTTCTTAGGTGTTGGACTAATTTGACTTGCGTATCTTTACGATGGCAACTGTAATTAACAAATAGATAGACATTGATATTATTAGTGAAATAAAGTGTAAGTAAATATTATATACGTATGTACTAGTAAGGAGACAATAGAAAAATAAATTGGCTGGGACATTGGTTACGCAGATTGTTGTTTAAAGATACATGGGAAGAAAGAGAGGAGGAAGGCGACACTTGTAAGTCATTTGACAAAATAGAGACAGAAAAATCCATGCTAAGACAAGAAGAGGAAAGATGTAGACGAAGGAAAAAGCTAATCTTCCATATGGGGACCTGCCGCTACCTACAGAACGCTGTGATGATGCGTTTCTTTGAAGATGCTGTAGAAGTGATGATAATATAAAAGAAAGGCAAATAATTTTGATGTTGAGAAGAAATTGCCTGGCGTTTCCTGGAAGATTGGTCTGAGCAGTTTGTAGGTAAAGGAGTTGATTGTTGTGCGGGGAGAAACCTCACTGACAGCTCTTTTGTCTTAACGTATCAGTTTGACCAAAAGGGATTCAAAGAATCATGGAAGTGACGTCACCTTTCCGCAGTACCATCTGTTAGCGTTCTGCTAAACTGTTCTAAAAGTTAAGGAACCGTGCCAAAGTGTCTCGCAGCTTGCCCACTTCGCGTAGTCGGATCGCTGTCCGAGAGGCCGGAGTTCAATTCCGGTCCAAGATTTTTTTTTTACTTTTTTTTGTACTTACAAATAATTGCTTCCTTTTTGGACATTTTGCGCAATTCACGGAAATAGATTAGAAAGTCAGGTTAGATGTTTTCATTATATGTGATGCAAAGACCATACATAACGTTTAACAAAAAAGTAGCTCACTCCTTCTGCTGACGTCACTTTCATGGTTCTTTATGTTGGCCAGTGGCTCGCGTTTAACCAGAAAAAGCTAAAAATTGGTATATCCCGCCATGTCTTATTTCCAATTCTATGAACCGCAATCAGTGAGTCAGGACTAATATGTTACATTATTAGGTTTTGGCACTTGCACCTGAATTCGAATTTTATTTATGGCCTTTAGGCATCTAAGGCTTTGGCCAGGATGTGGGAGGAAAGGATTCGGGAAGGTGTCGGCCAGGGCTTATGTTGAAGGTGCCATACCGGCATTTGGTGTGACAGGAAAACTTTAAATAATTCAGTCAGGATGGTCGGCCGCTGGGATCGAATCCACGACCTCTCGAATGCTAAGTCAACGCTCTACCATTGAACTACGGCGACTCGGTTCTTGCACTATGAGATGAAAGAAGTCTGAAAGGAAAAGGGCATTGCTATAGTGCAGGGCGTATCTAATAGTGTAGTGAATTTGTTAGCACATTTTTAGAATCTTTAATCGGTTATTGCTGGGGTTTTTACCTTCGGGTGTGTGGTTATTGTACTTCTATCCCCAAGTCGTCGTCGATATGTTGAATTTTTGACTAGAAACTTGTTAATGATGATCAAAACACAAATTATGGTGACGGTATACAGGATATTCATACCTTAATAATGGTGAAAAGAATGGAGACAACGCAGAAGCAGCAAAGGTACACTCATGCTCAAAAATGTTTTCGCATGTCTTTATTTGAGTTTTTGACAAATAGAAGCTAATATTTTTCTCCTTTGATTCTGGTGTTCCCTTAATTGTTTTACTCTTAAAGAATGTAAAAACGAATATTTCTTGAAATTTTGTCACAAAAATATTAATAACGAAACGAGAAAAAAAAATATTGAAAAATTGTCGAAAAAGTTAAAAAGTGAGAAATTTGGCAACATAGGGAAATTTAGAGAAATCGAAGGGAAATTGTTTTCGCTCGCCGTAACAGTCCATATCTTTAGTACTGTCTGGAACTGAAAGTAGAGACATGTTCACTCAAATGAAACATTACGCAAACAAGAGTTACAGACATAAATCATGCGCTGTATAATTATTGGACAAAAACTATTATCTTCCCCGAAAAGGAGCGAAAAAAGACATAAAATCTTTTAACATTCGAAGTGAAGACTCAATCAACGGTACAGCAATAAATGCTTATCAAAGTATAAGACAACTCCCTCACGGTGTAGTGGTTAGGCTTTGGACTTTCTGAATGAAGGGTCCTCAGCTCGAATCTGCATCCATCCCTAGTAACACTTCTTATAATAATTTCTAATACAAAACGGGGTGATTAGTTTTTGTAGTTCGCGATTTTTTTTTCTTTTTTTGTATTTTGTATTTTTCTTTTTTGTATTTTATAATGGTGTTTCTTACATTACGAGTAGACACTCGGAAAAGTGTAAGTGTTGTGTATTAAATTCGACAAAACAGTAAATGATGTGCTCAAAACTTTATTCTCATGTAAGGTTTAGCAACAGGTCCTATGAATGCATGTGCTCCAAAACAGTTACACGTCTAATATCTAAACCCAATCCATATTTAAAATTAGTCATGCACATTACGTTTCGAATTCCTAATAAGTATCAGAACGTTAGGCCTATATGTATATATGTTACTTTCATGTTATTTATAATATCCGTATCTAACCTTTAATTTAGTTTACGAAATGTAACCGTGTAAAATGCCTACAGGTTTCTAGAATATTATTATTATTTTAGTAGTTGTGAGTTTTCACAGATAATGATATAGAAGATGAAATTAAAAGAATAAGTTATTCTTCTTAAAACTAGTCTAATTCCGAAAACTTCTCACAATTTCCAGAATGCGAAACGTTAAATTTAGAAATTAATTATATTTTACGTAAGGATAAGTATGTTTACGTTATAGATTTAGCTAGTGTAATTCTTATATTAGACTTCAGCAAATGTTTTTTGTTATCATAAGATTGGGTGGCTGAAGTTGAAGAGAGGACTCTTTTTCACGAGCGAGAGATCGCAAGTTCGAGTCTCGTTGATCGCTCGTTTTGAATCAAAATGAGTATACGTTGCGCTGTAGTAAAAAGGAATAAAACTGAAGGAAAAATTAACTGTAAAACGTTAGAAGAAGCTTATTATATTTCTGTCATGTAAACGATCAACACGGCGGCAGCAAATACTTAACCAGCAGTAGACTTGTTACGATAAGGAAGAGCCTTTCTGCGCGTGCGTGAAAACAGACCTTCCAGTATGGTAAAATAAACTACTAGGTGTTTTTCGATGATTACTGTCGATAACTGCAAATACTGACATTTCTCTTAAACATTACAGGATATATCAAAGAACTTTTCCAAATGTTTAAACAGTGAGCACTAATTTGAGTTGCTATTTATCAATATTTAAATGTAATTCGATTACAAAGTTGAAATGGAGGCAACTTCCGATTTTTTATACACCAAGCCTCTATAGGTGCTGATACTATTAATATTAAAGAGTGAAAAGTATGTGACTGGACCGGGGTTCCAACCTGGGACCTTTGAGTTACCGTCCCGATGCGTATCGGGACGGTAACCCAATGGTCCCTGGTTCGATCCCCGGTCCAGTCACATATTTTTCACAATTTAATAGTAATTATATTAATTGTTATTCTTAAATTTACATCGTTATACATCTAAGATGTTTTGATATCGTCATAGTATTAAACTGTTTATTTATCCACTAACACATAAACGTGAACTTCTTGTAATTTGAAGTGTATAAAATTATATGGATATTAGTTCATAAAAGTATAAAAGTGCAGCGTAGAAAATACAAAGAGCATTTAGAATATAAAATTTAAAATTATTCGTGTTATTATACAATAATGTGTCAAGCTTTGCTATTAGGAACCACCAGACAAATCGTAGTATATATCATTCTGTTAATTTTGATAGCGTTTCCATTTCTGTTAAATTATAAGCACTGTTTTGTTTCAGAAATCTTCTTAACTTCAAGTTGAAATTTTTAGTTTTCAATTTTTTACATTTTTCTGTAACATATTATATAGCCTCATGCCCACTTGTTTATATAACTCTTTTTGCGTTATATTTAGCCTACATTTTGGAATATTAAGTTTGTGACATTGTCTAGTATTATGTGAGTGTACTTCCATTCTCACTTCGTAATCTCGATATTTTAGGGTCTTTTAAATTTTTTTTATTTATTTCTGTTTTCCTTTATAAATTTAATGCATTGATATGCATACATATTTGTTAAAAGTCATTATTCCAAAGTTTGGAAATGCACCTCTACTGTTGCTACTTTTTCTAGCTAACTCCCTTATTGCTACGTTTTGCATAATAAATACACATTTCGCACCACTTGCATTGCCCCATAACATAGTCCATATGAGATCATAGAGTGAAATAAAGCATAATACGCCTGTAACAGCCAATGTTTTGGAACCATATACTTAAACCTCCGCATTAAATAGATGACATTAGTCAATTTTTTTTTTTTACAAAGGTTGTCCGTGTGCGTTGACCAGTTAAGTTTTGGTTCCAATGTTATACCCAACAAATTAACTAAATCATTTTCTTTGTTGTTCCTCATACTATTTATCAGAGAGAAGACCATTATTTCAGTTTTGTTTTTATTTAACGTAAGACCGTTGCTTTTAAACCAAGATTTAGCTATCTTTAGCCTCATTCAGTATTCTAAGATCATTAATATTATCACCCTTTTTCAATAAATGCTGTATCGTCAGCACACATTACCACATTAGGAATAACATATGTTGGTAGGCCATTCATATAAATCAAAAAAGCAATGGACCAAACACTGAGCCTTGAGGTACACCCTGATAGATATTTCGTTTACTAGATAGATGGTTACCCACTTTTACATATTGGACCCGATTTATTAAATAATATTTCAAAAGATTTATCCCATTATTATCGATACCATATGCCTTCATCTTTTCAATTAATACCTCATGAGGCACTGAGTCGAAAGCCTTACTTAAATCTACTAAAGTTAAGTATGTATTTTCATATCCATTTAGTATTCCAGTTATAATTTTTTTCTAAGGCCGATATGGTGGAGAAACAATTTGTAAAACCAAACTGGTTATTACAAAGTAATTTATTACTCTCTCCAAAAAAAAGTCATCTGTTCCCTAATAAAATATTCAATTAATTTGAAAAAAAAAAACTGAAACAAGGGATATCAGTCTGTAATTAGCAGGGTCCTCAATTTTCCCCTTCTTGTATATCGGGACAACCACAGCACTTGTGAGACATTCAGAGAAATGGCCTTCACTTAATGTCCAATTTATAAGATATAAGAGAGGTTCTAATATTAGATCGATAATAATCTTAATCACAAAATTAGATACACCAAAATTATCCTCGCTTTTTTATTTACTCATTGATCTAATTATATTACTCTCATAGTTCCAAAACTTGTTACACAACTCCACTGCGTTAACAATGTCTTTCTTCTACTAGGGCGATATAACATCTAATTCTCAATGAACACATTATTTTTATTATAACCACATTATCTGTACCCTTTCTTCCTGTTTTCCTAATGAAACGTTCATTAAATTGATCCGGAGCTGTTTGACTATTTTCGTCGTTGTATTTATTGTTATTCTTCGTGTCGTTTATAATAGACCAAGCAGTTTTTGTTAGTCGAATTGAATATTTTACTGGCTATAAAATGACATTTAGCTTCTTTAACTGCTTTTCTATATTTATTTTTAGCATTCTTATATGCAGTTGTGTTTTTACGATTTTTGAATTTAACATATAATGCTTGTACCTTGTTCTAAATTCTTTAAGTGCATCATTAAACCATGTACACTTTTTTGTTTCGAATAACGTAACGCTATTATTGGGCATGCGTTATTTAGTATTTGGCTTATAACATTCGTGAATTTATACCAAGCATCATCTGCTAATTGGTAACTTAATATTACATCCATCATATTTTCAGTACTTATTCTATGTCTCATTAACAACATTTTTTTTTCTTTTATAGTTCCTTAAATATATATATATATATATATATTGTTCATCAGATATTAGCGGTTTTCCAGAACATCCTATTCCCATTATTAGAGCATGATGATCCGGTGGTATGACTACACATATTAAATTTGAATTGGATATATTAGTTATTACATTGTCAACTTGTCCAACATTGTACAAGCATAATTGCAGCACTAACCTAATGAGATTATTGGTAGCGGAATTTCAATTTTTTTTTTTTAAAAAATACATAGTTGTTCATATCGGTTACTGCGACCGAGTCGCTGTATCTTATTGGTAGAGCGTTGGCGTAGCATTCGGAAGGTCGTGGGTCAAAGTCAGCGGCTGACCATCCTGACTGAGGTTTTTCCAGGTTTTTTTCTCGTCACCAGGCAGATGCCGGGATGGCACCTTCAACATAAGCCCTGGCCGACACTTTCCTGAATCCTTTCCCCTCTCCTATTCCAGCCTGAGTCTTAAATGCCTAAAGGCCATAAATCAAATTCAAATATCGGTTACTGCGGGAAATAAAGAAAAACTCCCACAATCACGAAAAACGTCTTTTTCTGCCTGTTCCACAGAAACAGGAAGTTCTGGGTACAGATGCACTGATCTTGCTCTCTGAGAATACGAAAGCGTAAGTACAATTAATTTAAGATGACTTGATAACACTAGAACACTTGTAAAGTGCCCGGACTGTAATCTATTGGCACTTCTCTGAGAATATGTTGAGTCCAATAGTCTATTTATGCTTAGAACGCACTACTCTCTAATCAAAGTTCTTCGTTACTTGCCATTCAGTAGGCATAGCTAGCATTATTTCAGTAGCTCTTTTGACACCTGACAAAATCCATGCCAAGGCGAACCGCAGTCATCAAGGCAAAAGGAGGACCTACTTACTGCATAGACGATGTATAGCTTTTCTTTACGAAGAAAATTTCATATTCGCTTTCACGAAGTACAATATTTCTTTTAATAGAACTATTTCAGATACGTGATATACATTTGTAAAGAAATCTAAATTTTAAACGAAAGATTTCGACTACATTGTGGAGTTTTGAAGGTAAGTAATGAACTGGAATAAAATATGAGCTTTTAGAACTTAGGAATAAATCAAGAGTAGGAGGATACAATAATGTTGAAATAATGGTGGCTACTGTTGTATTTTCAATAACTTGTATTCAATCAGTCTGAACTTCGGAAATAGATCATCGCCTAGCAAACGTGACTTACTGTAGTCGGTAATGCCTGTGAATATTTTTTATTAAAGAAATACGTTTAAGGATGCCACCGTCTTGGGTTTCGATATTGTTGAATTCTATGCAAGTCATCATCTTATATTTCGGATGTCAAGTGTTTTCGAATTCAGAATCGCATTCATAACGTTTCAGAGTGTACAGATCTTAACTTGAAGGAAAATGGGATGTTACTTCAACATACCATTCCGGTATTCAATTTTGGAATTTTTCCTCAAAATCAAACTGAATTACCTTCGGAAAATACAGCTATGATAATTGGCCTTCTATTGAACTCGTATTATGAAATTATATCAGACATATCCGTATCCTCTCAATCTCAATTCAAGTTGAGAGGAATTTCACGCTCACTGAGAATACCATCTTATTCCTTGGCGAATTCTAAAACAACATGACTCTTTGCAAAAAGTTCCTATGATGCTCACACTCAAACGTACAGATGCCAAAAATTCAGATCGTAACCAAACTTTGTATATCGATAGAGTATTTAACAAAAACCTACAATATTTTTTCTAGAATCTGCGTTTAGTAGGAAAGGATACAATGATAATTAATGAGAGTTATCTGACGTACGGAGAGCAGTAGAAATATTACTGTAAACATTCTTTCAAGTAGCTCTCCGTAGAGCAAGAGGTAGAGCGTTAGGCCAAGTATTCACTTGAAGACTTCCGTCGTGAGACAAAAGTCGGCCGCAGACATCGGTCGTGCGACATACGTCGGGCGACGATAGTCTGCCGACGGTAGTCTGTCACGACTAAAGTTTAGCGTCCACACTTCAGTCTGGTTTTAGTGAGAGATCATGACGGAAACAGTGCCTTTCGCCGGTGTTTGTGCCAGCTATTTGGTTATCCAGCCTAACAGGAAATATAAGCGCAAACGATATTCAATATATAATTCAAAGATAAGTCAATATATAATTGTAATCTTCAATAAATTACTTTGCAAATTTGTATGATCTATATCATTCAGTAAATAAGAAAAAAAAAAGTGGATTCAAAATATTACATTTATGTAACCAAAACATTATTAAATAGGATAAGATAAAATGAATTTTATGGGCGGTAACAGCACTATGCCTTACGCCCGTCCCGATTATTAAATAGGAGTGATAGTAATTGGAAGTGCGACTGAAAAGTCGACTGATTTTTTACGCGTTTTAAAACCTTTAAAAGACCGAATATCAAAATTATTTGTCCTCCTAGACAACTCAAACTTGCAGCATTCGTTTCTTAATTTCAAGAGCTGTAATTTGATGCAATGCTTGACTTTATTAGACCATTTCTTTTTATATATTTCAATATTAAAACAGAAATTGTTTTTTGAAAAACTCAAAATATATTTTTTATTTTTCTTGAAAAACAAAATATATATGTTGTGTTCCTGATTTGAATGTATGTGCAAAATTTCATGATGGTATTTCAATGGGATCATGTTGAAAAATATGTTCTAAGATAAGTACACAGCCATTTATGCATAACGTGTATAATCAGCTTAAAAGGCAGTACGTATAATGGCTTTTAGCAAGTAAATGTAATTGGTTAAAATGTGACATACAGTACCTTTATTTCAGTTCTATTGTAGAACAAACCGAGCCACGGTATCTCAGTGGTAGAGCATTGGCTTAGCATTCGGGAGCTCGTGCGTTCGATTCCAGCGGCCGGCCACCCTGACTGAGGTTTTCCCAGCGTTTTTCCTCAGTCATATCAGGCGAATGTCGAGATCGCATCTTCAACATAGGTCCTGTTCAACACCTTCCCGAATCCTTCCCACTATCTCGGCCTGAGCCTTAGATGCCTAAAGGTCATAAATATAATTCAAATTTAAAAATATTGTAGAACAAAACTATCGTAGTAAAAACTAATCAGTCCAGCCTCATGTCTGTATTTAAAACAAGGCAGTAAGAATTATTAGTTCGAAATTAATTACTTACAGGCTAATGAACCTACTACTTTATTATTATAATAAAGTAGTGAATGTGGTAGGTTTATAGCCTGTAAATAAATAATTTCAAATTAA
>JAGDQP010073678.1:0-10359 GCA_022664845.1 Lepisma saccharinum | reverse complement strand
TCTTATGTTTATGAGGAAAGGTACAGTAGTGAGTAACTGTGTAGATTTTATAATCATTTCTTATTCGGTGCTAGGAGTTTAAGTCGGGTGGTATAACTTATTAGGTACGGTATTCTTATGCCCGGTTGCACAAAACTTTTTAATCCTGATCTAGGGATTAAATCTACACGTTGTAAATAAAATATTTATAGATATACATGCAGCGATTTTTCATACATTCCTTTACTTCCATGCCACCTGGTGTTAGCCCAGTCGACCAAAGAATAAGGTTTTGATAGTAAGCCATGCGCAATATCTACGCTTTTGATGTATTGTGGGGCAATAAACTGAAGTATCAGAAACCGAACTCGCAGCCTCTATCTTTTTTCGTTTTTAAAATCGAATCCAGAAACTATTATTGCATGCTGGATTTAGTCCATTCCTAGTTTGACGGGACTGACACCAGGTGGCGAAAAAGTAGTGGAATTATGATTATTCTTATATATAACGCCTACGTGACGCTACGGAAAAAACACTTGATCCAGGAAAAAATGTCAGGATGATTAGTACCTTCAATTTAGGTCCTACCAGATTCCTTGGCACATACATTGCCCTACCCTATCCGAGCCGGAGCCATAGATGCGCATTGCACACTGCACAGGGTATACTTTTACCGTTTTACCTTTTATATAATATTGTCATTTAATTTTAATAAATAGCAAATTTCATCAAATTTGGTAAAATATAACCTACAATTTATAGTAAATGCTTATGAATAAACCCGAAACGTGATTGAAAAGGTATAGAAGCTACTTCAGATGGTGTACCTATCTTTTAATTTTAAGAAAATGTTTAAAACGTTTTAAGCACTGTTTTTAGTCCATAAAAACGTGTTTAAAAACATAAAAAGCACATTTTAAACATATGTTTTTTTTTGTTTTTGTTTTTAAAAATGATTTTTTTCCAACCCTGCTGATGGCTGATATCTTCAGTAGGAACAAAATCATACAGTTTGTCTTCAATATCATACACCGGCAACCATACCTTCTCACAAAATTGTTCTACAGTTAATGGTGAATCCAAGTCAACTACAGAAAGAACGCAAGGCTGTATTTATTACCGCTAACCGCATGAAAAATGTAGAAAGTTTATTTATCTGTAAAGCCCAATTCCTCTACAATCTAGGTACAACTTGCATCAAGCATTCACTCAGAAACCACACATCACAGCACCGTTACTAAAGCTCGACACTGCATAGCATTTCCCTCCCTCTTCTTTTTTCCCCAGGCTTCAGTATATAACTCTCCTTCACCTCTACCAATATGATCCGCTTAATGATGAGCTTTGCCGCACTAACCTACCTCCACGATCCAGGGTAGGACTAAGGGAGAATGGCACTCTGTGCTAGACCACATGCCGTCGTTTCCATATCAAGCACTTACTTTAACTCACTTCCACATCAACCATGAGCAAAATGCCTTCCTTTTCTTCCCCCTGCGCTTAGCCATAGATTCTTGAGCTGACTCAGAAAGTGGAGAAAATCACTTGCAGTTTTAACGTCTCTACGACAGAAAATCAAACCCCCTCCCCTTCTCCTTACTGGATTATAATATCCGAATGACGGAATTGGTATTAATGTCCTAGTAATGTTTACTGGTAATTAAAACCAATGCAATTCCTGAGATGGCATTTTATTTAGTACAAAAAATTGTTAATCTTAGTGAATAAGTGTTTTCACTGCAACTGGTCCATAAACCATATTGACCTTTATGCATATTTAGCAATAAAAGAATTGATATGTAGCTGATCATTCATCAGATATTTATTCTGAATTGTAAAAAAAAAAAAAAAAAAAAAAAAAAAAAATTTCTGATTTCAATATTCAATTAGGCATTTCCAAACATAGCAGTTTGTCCATAATCTGTATATTTTTCTTGAATATAATCCAATTAGACACGCAGTACCGGTACATACTTTTGCATTTGCCAATTACATATCTACTTGCAAAATTGCAATCGTAATATTCTTGAACTTACACCATAATCTTCATTTTATATTGAACTACAACAATATGTTTTTTTCTTTGCCATCGTAACTCAAAGTATGTAATAATTGGACAAAACTTATTAACATCTCTAATAGATTAAAAATCAAATTCTTAGTTTTTTTCTTCTAAGGTGTACTACATTTCGATTTCGAAAGGCAAAACTCCTTCAGTGTGGAGCACAGCGCGCACAAGTCTAAAGAGTGTTCCATTCAATCAAATGTTCTCTGCATATTCTCCAGTTGCTCAAGACCTAGGGCTCTCAGGCCGCTACCGGTACACGCGCATCCCGCATATCATTGAAGTTGAACACCTGAACGGTTTCCACCTCGTATTCTGGATCCCACCCAAGGCGTTCTCACGACCAGATTGCCACTATGGGAACCAAAATCCCAATTCACCCAGCCTACGCCATACCCACCCCCCAACTAAAGTAGTACATGTCAAGATGTACCTGAGTTTAATTTTGAACCTCAAGATTACAATCCCGCAGCTCCAACATGCCGTGCCGCAGCGGCTACGGCACTGCAATGCTGCATGAGCGACCGTCGTACAAAACACACAACTAAAGCACTAGTTAGGAGCCCTAAATCAACATTTCAACCTCCCAATGTAGACAAGAATAACGTGGAGGTGCTAGAATGGGATATTTGCCTGGTGAAACTGAAGGAAAACTCTAGGAAATGTCAGTCAAAATGACCGCAGAAGGACTTAAACCTGTGTGTCTTTCCAGTGTTAGAAGCAACCAACTTCACTTAATAGCGTAACAAGAATTTTGGACCCCATTCCAAGGAACATTTTAAGGCGCGTCCTAGGACCTTTCTAACAGCGTTTCGCACATATAATTTCAAAAATTCTTGACGCATGTAGAAGTTACACACCAACTGTGGTGAACAGTGTTGCCAAATTTCTAAACAGAGATTTTTCTCCAGATTGCATAAAAATTCCCGTCCAGGCTAAAAATTCCCCGTATTACCAACTCAGAAAGTTTTAAAATCGAACTCTGAGAAAACTTTTCTTGATATATTTGTTCGATTTCCCACTAATTCATTTTCCTCTATTTATATGGTGGCTGTGGGACACCCTGGGACCCAACAACGCGGGGTTTAGCGGAATTGTAGTAATGCAATTGACTTCACCAGTACCATAAGTAAATCTGGGTGATACATATTTAAAAATAAAAGACTCACCTTTAGCAGAATTTTAGTAATGAGGCATAGTGATTGGTTGTAACTGCATATATTGTGTGTTTCTTTGAAACTCACCTATAAGAGAAAGAACAAGAGAAAGATTTTAACTGCATAGTGAAAAACTAAAAAATTAATAATTAAAGTCAATGAAACAGGCATTAAAATATGAACTGTTAAATAACTCATTTTCAAGCTAGAATATAGTAAAAATAATATCATATTTTATTTCCTGATAAGTGAGAGAATTGATTTAGAAACATAGGTTTGGGTAATTATTAATTATAGTTTTACTAAAACAATTTTCGTTCATACTTTAAGGGGTTTTCGTTTTCTTCTTTTAAGGGATTTTCTTTTTACTGAGTGGGACATCTATAATTTAACTGCAGTATTTGTACTAACATCGATGAACGAGCAGAAGAACCATGGTCATTTCTATTATTGATTCATTAGTTCGTAATGTTTGAGAGTTACATTTGAATGCTATCTTGTCTGCTGATTCTATGATTTGATTGGTTCACGGCTGTATGACTTTGTGTAGAAGTAAATTATAAATGGTAAGTTTAATCCTTACTTTCTTTAGGCTGTACATAAAATAATTAATCACTTATACAGTTGGTGAAATCAACACAGACAAATTAACAGCCGCCGTGACCGGGGATCTCACTTGTCAATTTGGTGTGCCGCCCATTACAACACCGCGGCGTAGTCAATAATACTATGTGTATATAGAATATATCGACCCTCTCCAACTCGTGCTGGTTATGATGTCCAGGCACTCCACTACAGGTGGAGATTTTAGTTGAGGAATCTTATGCAATCGTGCAGTATGTACGAAGTAATAGATGGTATTATATTTCAGTTTCGAGATGTGAGGAACATTCTATATAGGCCTACACTGAAAATTTACCGTGCCCTAGTGGTGTAATAGACAGCATACTCGAAACTCAAAAGGTAACTGGGTTAACCGAGTTCGAGTCCCGGTCACGGAGGTTATCAATTTCAACATTTACTATATACAAGGTTCTCTTTTGAAAAAAGGAAAGCTATACATTAGGTGAGTATTCTGCGCTGAGAAAGTTTCGAGTTTAGCTTCATGTTTTGTCGCAGTGATTTCTGACAGCTGACTGACAAATAAATATGAATCCCTAGATGAGAAAAGAAATCATATTGACACGTTGCAGACCGTCAACAGCAACGCAGTTTACTTCAAGAGATACGCTGTTGGACTACGTCACAACGGTCACGTATTTTGGAGTTACCCTAGGCTCCAAGCTAACATTTTAGCAACACCTTAACATTATACCGAGATGTCTAACAAAGAACGTTCCAAAGCACTCCCTACTACTACGACATCCAGGAATACGAACTGAATCACGACTGAGGATAAATTTAATGATCTGATCATCATGCGCCCGTTTGTTCATGCACTGTCTTCTTTTTTTTATCAAAAACATTTTCAGATATCCTAGACCATATGACAATAGACCATGATCCATAGAAAAGAATATTATAGCTACGTAAAACTAAGTCTAATATATTAAGTGGGTTTCATTTATTTGACCATTTTAGGCCCATCTAAAATGCCGAACACCCAATGATCCTATTAAACCTCTGTCACAAATTTTCAATCGGGTAAAAATAAATTCAAATTAACATAGCTTGTGCGGAATACTGAAGAGCCGGAATTAATTCGAAAATAATTCTGTGGCATTGTGCATGAAACCTAAAACACTCATTAAAAAAAGAAAAGAGATAATGTGACGAATGTAATTCTAAACATGTCGTACCTCATCCCTCAAGTCGTGGTACTTGTGTAAGCAATAACGTCCGAGAAACAGAGAGGACCGAACAAACCACCTATTCTTAAGGACGTTCACACACATACACACAAAAGATTTTCTCAGAGCAGTTTCAGTGAGGGTTATGGGTTTCATACACGGTGCCACAGAATTGTACACTTATATTGAAATGGGGATAGTCAACTTAAACAGCTATGAAAACTTTTACGATATGTACAAAAACATAACCAAACTGTAGAAAACTGCCAAGCGGTAGTAAGTCAGTTTTGATATCGGAATGCCCTGGGAAATGAAAGTAAATCAATCCTAGGGCAGATATCTAAATATCTCCCCAATCATATGCTTCAGGCAAGCCATTCACTTTTGGGAACGTAAGTAACTACTCCTGGATCACAATATGTACTACAGAACCGATCACAATGTGTACTACAGAACTGGTATTCACAAACTTAACTAAATAGGCAATATCCCACTAGGCCTTTGATATTCATTCTTTAATGTACGGTAGGAAGGGAAAAAGAAGAATATCTGCTAACTAAATTGTTACCAAATAATTTCTGCACCAATCTCTTTGTAAAGTGTGTAATAACATGTACTAAAAAGTTGAAGTTCAACTCGCGTGGGAAACCCTGAAACAAATCTTGCTTAAGTTAGGGTACGGGTTATTTCGAAGCCATTTCAGGCAGGTTATGTCACGCATAGTTTCCAATTTTGATTAAATATGGTACATTGATTCTTGATAGCATTCTTAGTACAAATTCCAATTTACAGGTTTCTAGACCACCTGTCCCCATAGTTACAGCGCTTCAAAGTTTGGCATGTTTTATCCTCAAATGCTGCCGCGACCGATGCTTTACGGAATTTCACACCCACTTGAATTTTATTTTTTTAAGTCATGCTTTATGAATTATTGTAAAAGACAATATTAGGTATTACTGATGTAAAAATCATCATAGAATCCAAATTTGATCTTTATCATCTAAGACTATACAATCTTACATTGCATAATTACAATCACGCTCGCTCTTCAATACTTGTGATTACACTATCCATAGGCTGTATTCACCATATCACAAATCTTCACCATTATTTATATACATTTTCATTCTTTTGAAGTGCTTATAAACAGACACTTAACAATACAAAGTATAATAAAAGAACCTCATCACAATCTCCTCCTCTTTCTTCTATACTTCGACTAATAATTATTCTATTCCTTTGATCACTACTGCAGGAACGATACTGAACCGCCCATGATAACTGAGCTTTTGCCAGGGGTATAAGCTCAGTTATACCAGACAAGTGCTGGGATGATACTTTAAATTTAGAGAGTGACCGACTGCCTTCCAACTATCCTGCCCTATCATCATACCCTCCCCAAGATCGGAGCTAGAATTGCCTCAAAACCACAAACAAATTAAAACTTAAAAAAAGAACTTTGTCCATGATAACTTACGAAATTCTTTAATTAATATCATAACACAATACTTGATCTAAATGTAGATAGACGTTTCTTATACTTATTATGTAAACAAAACTGCCAGGAACAAAAAAATAGATCTGACAACAATAAGGAAATATGATTGCCTGCTCATCTAGTGCTTGAAAAACTGTCCAAGTTTTTTTTTAAATATTAGGTATAAGAAACATCTACATAAATTCTACTGACTAAATGTAATATTGTGTTCTTTCGCTGAATATTTTCATTACGTAGGATCGCAGTAGATGACGTTAGCAAGAATCTGTCATGATTGTTTGTGACACGGACATTTTCTGCAGCTATGAATTCTGACATTGCAATCCATCAAATCTTTCACTTCAAAAGGCGGCAAGCGTTTCTATGAAACGCCCCAAACAGAATCCATCCTACACGTAGCGAACGCAGGAACAGAAATGGGTCAATAAAACTCCTTGCCTAACCAGAAAACAGAAATTGCTGTGGATTGATACACTTTGAAGAAAGTATTTTTTTTTTAAATAAATAACATGTTTATCGTGCAATATGTGCAAGTGCTAAATTTTGTTTTGTGTTCAAATATTGAATAGTTAGTTGCTTTGGTTACAATGGATCATTGTTTACTTTGCTGTTTGAAGATCAATGAATACTCAATCATTTCCCTTTCTTGAAATTGCTTTGTCTTTTTTCGTTTAAGATTGATTCAAAAGAATGTATTTTTCTATGAATTTGTTTGAAAATAAATTCTACTTAACAATAATATCCTTCAGTACTTTAGATATTCCTTCAGTACCTTCAGTGCAAATAAAAAATGATCTAAAGTAAAGAATTCTGAACATAACAATACGCATGTCTGTTTTTCAACAGTTGGATGTGAGTTCCAATTTGGTGCATCAACAATAATTTTTGTGTTCCTGTTTTAAAGTGTTCTGAGCAACAAATATTGAGTTCAAATATCGTGTGTGTCCCATACAGTGGGTTAGCAAAAGAACAAGTACCGTGTAATCTATTACTTACCTCATGCGTTTTTATTAGATTAACCCAGCGTGATATTTGAAGGGACGGTGAGCTAGGAATTCCTCTCTCTACACCATTGAAAGCCCGGATCTGGTTGAGTTGACGAAAACTATCCCCGAGGGGAAAGTCATGTTTGAGGGGAATTTTCTGTTTATTTTATTAATAAATATGCTACGGCAGAGCCTTTAGGTTCCAAGTATAGCAGCTACTTACACTCTCTTACGTACGGCATAATGTAGAAAGGGAATTTTCGGTTTTCTCGTAGGAAAAGTCGAAGTATTTTAGCTTTAACGTAGAACAAAAGAAAACTACTTTTCATTCTCATTACATTTCCCTCCCTCATTGCTTTTACTTAAGTAAGGTAGGAGTGTGCAAGCTAAAGGGAACACACTGAACAAAAGTAATTACTAAATACTTAGAAAACTGAGGATTGCCAGAATAGATTAATTGTTCCATTTGTTATTATCATATTGCAAATCATTCTAATATATTTCTTTACGAAATTCAGATTACACATATTTCTTACCAAGCAATCACTGAATAATTACTTAACATCGTAAAGCAATAACTGTTTAGATCTCTTACACCTGAAGCTTCTAAAATAACATATTTCAAGATTAGATTTCTTATGTTTTAACCTTTAAACTTTGGTTTAAAATGATGTACGTGAATTGTTAAATATGCTTCAAAATTATTTAGTTTTTTTTTTACTTTAACAATTGCCAATTTTGTGAATACCGCCTGAATTCTTTGCATAGCTTTACCATTATCTACATAATGATACCTAAATGACCCTTCTACTTCAGGTTTTATGCTATGACTATAAACGCTCAACCAAGATGGATCTAATTAATTTCATTCACATTACAGATGCAGCCCAGCCGCATGCATTCAATCGGTTGAACTCTTGTTTCCACTTTTTACAGTGTAAATGTTTTAAAGCAAAGACAATTTAAATATATTTTATATACGGGTTTTTAGATGTTTTAGCAACTCTTTAGAATACTTTATGTTTTGGAGACGTTTTTCAATGTTTTAACATGCTTTACAAACTGGCTCTGTTAGTTTCAAAGCCCAAGTGTTATAAAGATGCGCTTTAGTCTTGTGTTTATAACATTTTAAAGAAGTCGGATAGGAAAAAGATTTCATATTCATCATACCAAAGTATATACACAGCTTAATTTCGTGACACGACATATACACAGCTTAATTTTGTGATATGACGTGAAAGATAATTATCACATTCGTTACTAGATGTCACCACTTACATCGTAGCTAGATAAATAACCTCTTAATAGACACAACACGCTCGCGAAATGAGAACAAACATTTTTCTTGTACTTTGGACGTTCAGTCTGTTTTCGTAGACAACCACTCCGCGATGTACAGAATTAGCGCTTACTAAACACTGTAGCTTTCACAACCGCTACACTACAACGGTGACAACCTCTGTATTATTCTGACAAATTTAATCTTATTGTTCTACCAATAATCCAGTCAGATGAAACGTCAGGCGTAATAAAGAACATCTTGAAATTGTTCAACCCCATTAAACTTACATAAAGAACCCAAAGTCATTAACCTAACTCCTGAGATATCCAGGCAAAAGGGAGAGAGAAGAGGGATGAATAAACAGGATTCAATTAAATTTCGCTTAATTTAGCACGGTGCAAGCGGACATCTGCAACTAATGCGCTCCACCTCTAATTACACACTTCCAGCATGCATAGTCATCTAGCAAGCTACCGGAGCACTAATTACCAAAGAGATAACCATGTTGTTTTCCTGCTGGGAAAAGTTGCTTTTCTACTATTTTAGATGAAAAACGAAATGCAAACGTAGATGGATTAAATTACAAACAAACATGGAAAACAAACTTAGCCTATAATAATGTAGTTTGGGAATTTTTGAAGCTTTATAAAAGTTGTTTTTGGTGCAATTATTTAGGGTTGTAAAAAGGCAGGGACTAGATTCTTTTATCTGGATTGTGTATTCGATGAGAAATTATCATTAATTTAACGTAAAATACACTTAGGATTTGATTGGGTTTATTCGCGGCGTTCAGTTCAAAATATGCTTAGAATTTAACACCAATATAAGTCAATAAATATTGGTGAAATAAGTAGTTTTTTTTAATTTGTCATTTTTGGAATAGTAGCTGTTCTTCCTTTTTCAAACAAAAGTGCTCTTGATTTTTCGTTTATTGTTTCGCTATGGTCTATACTATATAGAAATTATATTTATTTCATTAACTTAGTCTCCTTGTCTAGTGCGGCCATGGATTTTCCGTCTGTAATGGACAGGTACAGATTTTCTAGTCCTACTGCCGTAGAAGGTACCTAACAAGACATCCGTTTCTTTCCGGAAAAATTGTCTCCGAGGAACGTTATCCAGTAGGCTTACGACAGGCTAAAGCCGTACAATTGGCAGTTCAGACTGACTTTCAATAATAAGGGAAAAACTGGTAAAGTGGCGTGATCGAGCACATTGAAATTTCGCTAATTCGGTGCACATATTCTACGAGAAAAGTTATATTTGGTACCACTGTAGAGAGGTTAGTGACGGCAACTCTATGACGTAATGCAAAAGTACACTTGCTACTTGGCGCTAGAGTGGAGTAGAGAAAACCTTTTACGTGAGTGAGCGACTGTTCAGTACGTGGGAAAGAAAAGCTTCATGGTCCCTTAAGTATATCCGGAAAATAAAATCTGTTATATTTGGTAAGAACTTTATTATCTTTGTTATAATACCACGAAATAATATTGTAAACAATACACTAACGTCACATACTGTATATTGCCTAAAGAAAAGAAAGCCTTTAAAGCGGACAAAGAGAAAAATACACAATCGGGCAAATTGAAACATACTTGAACA
>JAGDQP010073675.1:0-10359 GCA_022664845.1 Lepisma saccharinum | reverse complement strand
ATACGACTAGGCGCTGAATTGATATATCCACTTCAGTTGTTCTGTCGTTAACAGAGTTCGTAAGTGTGAAATGGATTTCGGCGAGATGTATTTGTTTTGGAAAATTCATACCTAAAAAGGAGCTACCTGAAGAGAAAAAGACGGGAGTTGTGGATGAATCCAGTACTATCGAAAAGAAAAAAAAATTGGGAGAGTTTCAATTTTTTTTTACTACTACTACTGCAGGATGAATCCGCATACATTTGACTACATTTTGAATTCAGCTATCAATTACGAAATGGTCGAATTTTAGAGAGACAATTCCACCGAAGGAATGACAAACAGTAACTCTAAGGTAAGTGATAACATTTGAGTTTACAAAACAAGACTTTACTGAAACGGAATAAATTACAAAACACTGTTAATATCGTGGCAAAATGTAAACGAAGCAATACTTCACGGGTTCTTCTACATTTCCTGTAAATCAGCAAAGGTGTAGATCATCGACTACTCCATCCAGAAGGTTGCGTCGAGGGAACTGATTCTCTTGGTACACTTTAGGAACTGTATACTGAAGAGACAGTTCCCTCGAAACAGCATTGAAGATATGGAGTAAACCTAATTTAACCAAGCTATAAATATAGTATGAAGTCGGGGGTAAGTCAGTCTCACACTCGGCCGCCTTTACCTCCCAAGGCGTCCAAGAATACCAAGGAAACACTGGTACTCAATTTGATAGGAGGCTGAGTGCACCTCAGAGCGCCAGGCATGGGAACTCAGGGAGAAAAGTCTACAGGGCCGCCCGATTCGTAATCACACGTGCTACCACCTGAGCCACGGCGACTCCAGTACTTGTCTGAAGGCCAACTGAGAAATAACTTAGGTATTTCTTTTCGCTATCATTCCTGTAACCTGTTTTCTCGAAGATCCCAGAATAATATGGCATTAAACCTAGGGGAGTACAGAGGAACTGTGGGAGTGGGACAACAGTACAGCTCAGTGATTTACCCGGAGACACTAATATTTGTATTCTTTTGAGAGAACTACGTTATACGCTCGTGTAATGTCCGCACTTTTCTCCCGAAAATACCGGAGATAAATTCAGGGTGTGAACATTACACGATTTAATAAACAAACATGTATGAAATATCAGTGTTACGTAGTTAAAATATTATATTTAACTTTGAAAAGAATTAAGCCTTGTCATCCGCTGTCAAGAATACACATAATGAACGTAAATATTACTATAAAGAATAGATGCGGACAATAAATGAGTCATGTTATATTTTACTGAAATTCCTTACGAAGAAAACGGTGCCCTATGTGACTTGAGCATGTATATAGTACTTGTAATTGGGACTACCACCATCACAGTCGAATTAAAGTCAACTCAGGGAACGCACGTAGATGTATTAAGCGTTTTATGACACCAGCTGGAATGTCTTGTGCAACTGTATGCTGAGATCCATAGTGGGGTAAGTCAGTCAGGCATAAGCGATTTTAAATTATCGTAACTGATGAAAGATGCGCAATTTTGAACCGAAATGACATTCAGAGTTCATTTACCTCTTTCTTTAGTGAATTCCAAGAAAAAATCCCAGTGGCAACCTATCCTGACTTTCCAGAGGTTTACCTCAGACACCAGTCAAATATCTGGATAGTATCTATTAGGGACGATGACAAGGTGTCACGACGACAAGTTATACCACATTTTGTGGGTCAACTTGTCGTCGTGACACCTTGTCGCCAGCGAACCAAAATAAAAGTGGTATAACTTGTCGGGTTCAGTCCCGACAAGTTGTACCTCTTCAGGAATGGGTTAACTTGTCGTCGTGATACCTTGTCGCCAGCGAACCAAAATAAAAGTGGCATAACCTGTCGGGTACAGTCCCGACAAGTTGTACCTCTTCAGGAATGTGGGTTAACTTGTCGTCGTGATACCTTGTCGCCAGCGAACCAAAATAAAAGTGATACAACTTGACGCCAGTGAACCAAACATTGCGGTACAACTTGTCGTCGTGACACCTTGTCGTCGTGATACCTTGTCGTCGTGACACCTAGTCGCGGTCCCATCTATTAACTAGGCCCCGGCCGACTACTTTCCAATATCCTCTACGCTACGCTATCCCAGCCTGAGATATCTACAGGTCATAAATAAATTTAAATTGAAAACTTCAAACGAAACTATCGATATATGTGGGTGGGTTTAATCACAAAATACTTGACAATTTCGTCTTTATTCCAACTTGCAGGCAGACCTGACCTACACCACTGTGGTTCTCAACCTTCCCAACTATGGAAACTTAAATACGTTAGAGCGAATACGTGTAGAAGGTTCGATACTAGCGATCTACTATTGATTTTGATGGGAAATCAAAATTAGCCAATCGAAGGAGATCATATACAACAATAGTTGATTCAGCCCAATCACAGCCCCTCAGATCCTACTTCTTGTATGGAAAATATTAGAAAGTGTTTATATATTCATCAGTTGGAAAATTAAAATAAAACACTGCAAAGCATTCCAAAGTACAACCGTCGAGGACCCCAGACTGTCTTCCACGAAAGCTGTGATAAAGGACTATGATGAATGTGGTGTTATAGGGAATTCAATAGGCTGTCATACGAAGAACAGGCAAGATGCTACCAATCAAACAGCAACAAGAAGAAGGGGTCGTTCGAGTATTACGTAAGCATTTAGGAGGAGGGATTCAAGCTTGCTTATTTTTTCTGGTAATGGGGGAGGGATCAGAGCAATGTTTACGTAAGATTCGCTGGAAAACATATTAGTATACATTTAAAGATTGAAACTTTCTTTTAGCTTGCGAAATAACGATAAGAAATTTTATATAAGTCTTACATAAGCGCAAATGAATCCAGTCTAAAATGACTTTAAATGTGCTTCCGTAATATTTGAACATCGCCAACTAAAGATGGTAAGGACAATTGCTGTCAAGCTTTCAACTATAAATACATTTGCAACGTAGTACTTTTTCCAAAATACTTCTATGTAATGGGGTGCATTTATTTTTCCGTTAATTTTTCAACGTTTCGTAGCGGTGTTTTGAGCGTAATTGTGGTGGTCCCATTATAGGATATCTTCAACCATATATAGTCACGTTTACCTGGTAAGTAGATTCAAACTTAGTTCTCATCGATTTCATTCAGGCTTCCTAAAAATGATAGAGAAGAGCACAGTTAGTGATTTAGTCGCTTTAGAAAACTTAAACCGCGCGTAACACCGTACACCAAGACAGTTGTAGACAAGAAAGATGTTCACTGAACAGACATGTGCACAGTTTGAATGAATAGAGAAACAAGATGGTGGACGTCCACATCAAAAACAATTGACGACGTTCTACGTGTGCGCAAGTACTGATGGGGAAGCGAGTTTTGGAAATGGTGTTTTGTGTTCAAAAGTGAGCTGAGTATAATAATTAATAATAATAATAAAAACTGGGACTCAGTAAAGGAAACGCAGTCAAAAAATTGAAATTCAGTATAGAAACCGCAGGTAAGCACAGTCGCGCTCGCACATTCACACATACCGCTGTCTGCTTCTCCTCTGTCCCCTTTTTACCTATCACTCTAGACTACATGTGTACTCTAGAGAGGCAAAGAGCGGACAGAAAAAAGATGACGACTCCAGGAACGATACAAATTCATTCACACTGTAGTTCATTCATTTAAAAACTTCATATGGTACATTTTTTTAAAGTAATTTATTTATTTGTAAGAAATAAATGAGTCGCCGTGGCTCAGGTGGTAGCGCGTCTGACTACGAATCGTGCGGTTCGGGTTCAAATCCCGGTCAGGACACTGGAGACTTTTCTCACAGTGTTCCCATGCCTGGCGCTCTCAGGTTCACTCAGCCTACTATCAAACTGAGTACCAGAGTGCCCTTGGTATTCCTGGACACCTTGGGAAGGTAAAGGTGGTCGATCGTGGGACTGACCACTCCATCTCAATTTGTACCGTAGGTCAAGAAAATGTAATGCGCTACCTCCACATCCCCCATGCGCCGTTCACTGCGCGTGCGTATCGCACAGGGGATAGTTTTACCTTGTTTGTAAGAAATAACAAAAGGTAGATGTCAAAGCTAGAAGCGACATTTGGAAACTTTATAAAATGAAATAAGTTTTGAAACAAACTTGAAACTTGAGATTCAGAGATCTGAATCAGAATATTGAATTGGCAGTAAGACCAATTTGAACGATAGAAGTATTCGGTGTTTTCACATCATATGATGTATTTTAATGGAAGATGATTCTAGTGGATTCATTAATCAAATGGTAATATCTTTCATGGAAGTAGTATTCCTGGAACATATTGGATATTAAATATAGGCAAAAGCGATATCCCTAAGTATATGAATAGTTAAACTTCATTAGCGGATTTAAATATGTGATGTCTTATTTGGATAACAGTGTACACAAAGATGTGCTCGCATTGTTATGTTAATTGATACATATAAAGTTTATTACAACTTGAAAATACAATTGTATTGCATTCTGAAATCATGATTTGATTTAGTCGTTGTTACCTAGAAAGTATTTGGATAAACTTTAGATACTTCCCCGTATCTAAATGTGCAATACATTTTACATAGTCTAAAGATTATAGGCCACCTAACTAAATCAAACTTAATAATGGCGATCCGAATCTACAGAATAACCATTTGTTAGTAATCATGGCAGCTACGAATCTGTTATTTAGTACGTTTTCCTCTCAAAGGGACAAGATTGTATTGTATATGGAAAGGTTCAATTTCCACTGTAAAGTGTTAGATTTGACCACGGATAAGAAATCTAATTTATTGTTGGCCTCACTAGATAGTGAATCTTTTGAAAAGCTCAAGATTCATGTAAGTCCACTAAGCCTCACCGATCTCACATTTGACCATATAGGGGAATCGCTAACTAAGATTTTTGACGTAGCTTCAAACTATCGCACACAGCGATTTCCCTTTTACACATTGCTACAAGCGTATGGTCAAACTTTATCTGAGTATATACATGCACTAAGATTACAAGCGAGCAAATGTAAATATGGTGAATTTATGGATGAGGCGTTAGTAGATCAACTCATACTAGGAGTTCGAGATGTGGCCATCAGAAAAAAACTACTAGCCATGGACAAACTCGATTTTGATAAGGCCTCTTATATAGCTCTGCAGCATGAACTTATTGAACGTGACAGCGCCGAATTATATCACGGTTGTGTCTAGACTAACGACGATTTTCCGTCGTTGCTTTAAGTTTTTAACATTGAGGGTTAATTTACTAGAGCAACAACGGAATATATTCCACTCTCGCGTAGCTTGAACTACAAGTAACAGCGAGAAGCGCTCAGCCCGGCAGCTCCAGTTTGGTCTTGTGGAGAAGGCATCAGGAAGCTGATCGAAAGGTCCCGGGTTCAAACCCTGGCGTCGACTTTTTTCATAATTTTTTTTTACGTAAATACACAAAAGGAAATTTAATAAAAGTTGTGATTTACAATTTTAAAAGAAGCCACTAAAAACTAGGATGTATAAAAACCCACCGGGGGGGGGGGGGGGGAAGGGGAGGCCGAAGGAAGCGGGGCATACGCAAAAGTACTGTTTACTCAAAAAATCTCTTTACGCAAAGTTTTGTGCCGTTCCGTCCCGTCGTTGCTCGTGCAAATTAACCTTCGAGGTTAATAGCTTAAAGCAACGACGGAAAGCCATCGTTGCTCTTGAGGCGTCCAATTATCACACAGTCTAACTCAAGTAGATGTACCACCACGCACTATAAATAAGGTAGTGCAAAATAAGGAGAAACGTTGTATGAGTAAACAAACTGGTCCGGTACCTCCATTGATACGTAAATGCTTCTATTGCTCATATTCTCACGAAAAAGGCAAATGCCCGGCGTACAACAAACAGTGCGAAAAATGTAAAACTAAAGGACATTTCAAAGTTTGCTGTGAGCAAGTGGAAAGATGGAGGAAACAAAAGCAATCAAAAGGTCCTATTAAAGTCATTAACCAGGAGAACCAAGAGTCAAAATTAGACGAAGAAATCAACAACTCTGGATTTGGCATCAATGACACGAGGTTAAACAGCCTTGAGTTGCGTCAAGTTACTCAAATATCTCCACCAACCATGACTCGCTTGTATATAAAAGATATAGGCTATTTCCAGTTTAGTGGATACAGGCTCTGAAATCAAAATTATGGATTAAGACACCATTTCCCGTGTAGGTTTATCCATAACACCATGGGAAGATCAAAAACCGATGTTCGCACTAAATAATACAACATTAAACATTATTGGTTCCCACTATTGTATATTTACATCAGTTCAATATTTCTTAGAATAGCGCGTAACTCATACCAAACTTAATAGTAATATTTTAGGTAGAACGGGAATGGATCAACTCTTTGGAATGTGGCGCAAGTGTTTATATTGGAGTGATAGACCTAAAACATTTGTGAAGAATACTAACGTTCAGCGCCTTCATCTTCACCAAGTGACCAAACATTCAATACCTAATAATAATAATAAGCATATATTGAATCACATGGGCGATTTAGTATCACAGTTACAGCAAATGGCAACGGACATTAGAATGATTAAAACAACTTTAGTAAATAATGGTCTGTTCATGGATACAAATATGAATTCGAAAGTCCAGGAGGTGCATGAACCTAATACAACACAACAAACGGATAAACGTGAAAGAGAAGAAGTGGAAACAGTGGGCATGCAAACAATCCTCTTTGACAGTATTAAGGAAAGGATACAACGTAAGGAAGATTCAGTGACTCATACAGAACAAGTATCATCAGAGACAAAAGTTTTTGAAAACCAAGTTTAGCGACTTTACAAGTAAGGATATTAACACGGCATTACAAGAATTTGGATGTGGGCTTTCTGTAAATCATCCAGCCATTGAGGCACAGAAACCTGTATGGAATATTTGGCTTCGAAAAAGAAATCAAAAATGATGTTTCTAAGTGAATAAACGCTCTGCAACTTAACGTGAAGTGACTTATTAGCAATGGGAACAGTTATATTTTAACTGCTACAAAGTACTGCACATTTTTTTTTATATAAAAAAAAATCATAATTAGTTTCTTTTCAGTGATTGCAAGTGTGATGCGTATGAGCAATTTTCTTGTTACTATGAATAATTTTATGTATGAGTGATCAATTTTATGTAATGTAATGTGTTTACATTATTGGTGTGTACATTGATCATTGTTTGTGTAGGGATTGATTGCCTATTCTGTTTCATGATTTATGGCAATGATAAACTAGCATCGAGGTATTATTGTTTGTACACTAAAGTACAAAAGTACATTTCATGATAAACTCCGACTTAATTTACAAGCATGTTCTATTTCTTCAAGAAAGAAAAGTGAAGTGGAAGCGAACGAAATACATGGAACAGTTACAGTTTAGTAAAATTCATCTTTTCTTGGGAGGAGAGAGTGAATTTGTTATAAAATGAAATAAGTTTTGAAAGAAACTTGAAACTTGAGATTCAGAGATCTGAATCAGAATATTGGATTGGCAGTAAGACCAATTTGAACGATAGAAGTATTCTGTGTTTTCACATCATATGATGTATTTGAATGGAAGACGATTCTACTGGATTCATTAATCAAATGGTAATATCTTTCATGGAATTAGTATACCTTGAACATATTGGATATTAAATATAGGCAAAAGCGATATCCCTAAGTATGTGACTAGTTAAACTACTTTAGCAGGTTTAAGTATGTGATGTCTTATTTGGATAACAGTGTACACAAAGATGTGCTCGCATTGTTATGTTAATTGATAGATATGAAGTTTATTACAACTTGAAAATACAATAGCATTTAATTCTGAAATCATGATTTGATTTAGTCGTTGTTACCTAGAAAGTATTTGGATGAACTTTAGATACTTCCTCGTATCTAAATGTGCAAAACATTTTACATAGTCTAAAGATTATAGGCCACCTAACTAAATCAAACTTAATAATGGCGATCCGAATTTACAGCATAACCATTTGTTAGTAACCATGGCAGCTACGAATCTGTTATATAGTACTTTTTCCTCTCAAAGGGACAAGATAGTATTGTATATGGGAAGGTTCAATTTCCAGTGTAAAGTGTTAGATTTGGCCGCGGATAAGAAAGCTAATTTATTGTTGGCCTCACTAGATAGTGATATTGATATTGATTTATTGCGTTCCGTTGACCATGTAGCATACAAACATGTATTATGGTATAGAATCTTTCGAAAAGCTCAAGATTCATGTAAGTCCACTAAGCCTCACCAATCTCACATTTGACCATATAGGGGAATCGCTAACTAAGATTTTTGACGTAGCTTCAAACTATCGCACAGAGCGATTTCACTTTCAGACATTGCTACAAGCGTATGGTCAAACTGTATATGAATATATACATGCACTAAGATTACAAGCCAGCAAATGTAAATATGGTGAATTTGTGGATGAGGTGTTAGTAGATCAACTCATACTAGGAATTCGAGATGTGGCCATCAGAAAAAAAGCTACTAGCCATGGACAAACTCGATTTTGATAAGGCCTCCTGTATAGCTCTGCAGCATGAGCTTATTGAACGTGACAGCGCCGAATTATATCACGGTTGTGTCTAGAGTAACGACGGTTTTCCGTCGTTGCTTTAAGTTTTTAACATCGAGGGTTAATTTACTAGAGCAACGACGGAATATATTCCACTCTCGCGTAGCTTGAACTACAAGTAACAGCGAGAAGCGCTCAGCGCGGCAGCTCCAGTTTGGTCTTGTGGAGAAGGCATCAGGAAGCTGATCCAAAGGTCCCGGGTTCAAACCCTGGCGTCGACTTTTTTCATATTTCTTTTTTAAAGAAAATTAAAGTTTTTTTCGTTTCTTATGTAAATACACAAAAGGAAATTTAATAAAAGTTGTGATTTACAATTTTAAAAGAGGCCAATAAAAACTAGGATGTATAGAAACCCACCAGGGAAGGGGGTAAAGGTGCGTCCGAAGGGAGCTGGGCGGCGTTAGCCGCGGGGGGTAGGGGCAGCCCCCTGTTAGCGGTGGGCATACGCAAAAGTACTGTTTACTCAAAAATTCTGTTTACGCGAAGTTCTGTGCCGTTCCGTCCCGTCGTTGCTCTTGCAAAATAACCTTCGAGGTTAATAGCTTAAAGCAACGACGGAAAACCATAGTTGCTCTAGGCGCGTCCAATTATCACACAGGCAAACTCAAGTAGATGTATCACCACGCACTATTAATAAGGTATTGCAAAATAAGGAGAAACAATGTATGTGTAAACAAACTGGTCCGGTGCCTCCATTGATACGTAAATGCTACTAATGCTCATATTGTTACGAAAAAGGCAAATGCCTGGCGTACAACAAACGGTGCGAAAAATGTAAAAATAAAGGACATTTCAAAATTTGCTGTGAGCAAGTGGAAAGATGGAGGAAACAAAAGCAATCAAAAGGTCCTATTAATGTCATTAACCAGGAGAACCAAGAGTCAAAATTAGACGAAGAAATCAACAACTCTGGATTTGGCATCAATGACATGTGATTAAACAGCCTTGAGTTGCGTCAAGTTACTCAAATAGCTCCACCAACTATGACTCGCTTGTATATAAAAGATATAGGCTATTTACAGTTTAGTGGATACAGGCTGTGAAATCAACATTATGGATAAAGACACCATTTCCCGTGTAGGTTTATCCATAACACCATGGGAAGTTCAAAAAACGATGTTCGCAGTAAATAATACAACATTAAACATTATTGGTTCCCACTATTGTACCATGCATATTTAGATCAGTTCAATATTTCTTAGAATGGTGCGTAACTGATACCAAACTTAATAATAATATTTTAGGTAGAACGGGAATGGATCAACTCTTTGGAATGTGGCGCAAGCGTTTATATTGGAGAGATAGACCTAAAACATTTGTGAAGAATACTAACGTTTGTTCAGCGCCTTCTTCTTCACCAAGTGACCAAACGTTCAATACCTAATAATAATAATAATAATAATAAGCATGTATTCAATCACATGGGCGATTTAGTACCACAGTTACAGCAAATGGCAACGGACATTAGAATGATTAAAACAACTTTAGTAAATAATGGTCTCTTAATGGATACAAATATGAATTCGAAAGTCCAGGAGGTGCATGAACCTAATACAGCACAACAAACGGATAAACGTGAAAGAGAAGTGGAAACAGTGGGCATGCAAACAATCCTCTTTGACAGTATTAAGGAAAGGATACAACGTAAGGAAGATTCAGTGTCTCATACAGAACAAGTATCATCAGAGACAAACATTTTTGAAAACCAAGACAGCGACTTTACAAGTAAGGATATTAACACGGCATTACAAGAATTTGG
>JAGDQP010073674.1:0-10359 GCA_022664845.1 Lepisma saccharinum | reverse complement strand
TCTGGAAGAAATGCCTTGCATTATGTGTAGTACAAAACAGGGAGCATATTCAACACATTCTTTAGATGCTATATGGGAATATTCAGTGACAATAACTCAAACACGACTTACTTTATGGATAAAATAACTGCACAGGCGTGTTGGTGGTAAAATTCTGGCCTTAATGCATATGTCACTTGACCCTCTTCCTATTTAAAGTTTCGGAACTCAATCTAAGATGGTGGATTTCAAGATGGCTGCCATGATGCCTACTAGCATCATCTGGTGTGGTCCCATCCTCTTTACCTCTATCCCAAGTTTCATCATCCTCCGTCAACCCGTTTTCAAAATACAAGGGTGGTTCTGGACTGCGCCTCACCTGCCTCATTCGACATTGTTTCGATTTTTAAGTGCCGCTACTCTTGAACTATATATGAAGGAGAAGTTTTCTTCGGTGTTTTATGCATATATTCGTAATGCTCTTTCATTTGAACCACATTGTAGCTATATTTGTTTCTGCGCGTTCGCGAACCTTACTTGTAAGAAAACTGAATATAATTCTTTTATATCGGAAGTACCAAGTAATGAGCTGTTACTAAAGTAGTGAGAATTCATTCTATAAATCGAAACTTCGTTGCATAACGCTGCAATTGAATTTTATTCTACAATAAAAATAGTGAATTTTGTAAAACTGTGTTTTCAATTTAGGAGTTAAATTTGTTTAAAAACGTTATTTTAATTTGTGCCAATTTGCTAATATTATATCATATTTAAAAAGCATATTTATATTAAAAATATTTAATATTCATGTAAAATATAAAAATATATATTTTTCAAAAAAAGTAAACACAGTAGTTTGACACGAAGTCCAACCAAAATATGTCTGAACACGGAGCATACTAACATTACTTTTACATAGCAATTTTGATCCCAACTTAAATTTGAAGAATATACATATATATGTGTGTGTTTTATTAATCATGCCCCAAGTTTTTCAAATAAAATGCTGTAGCCCCGCGGATATTTTATCCTGGCACCGTCCCTGCTCATAAGTGAGATAATCTAAAGTAAACATGTAAAATTAGAGCTAAAATCTTTAAAAGTAAGCTGTTTGGGTCTCATTTGGTCCACTACATGTGTGCTGACATAATATTCTGTTCAAATCTATGCGAAACGAAAGTGTTCACTGAAACGTGTCTCAATTCCTGAAACAAGACAGGATACTTAACGTGACATAATATACTAACGATACTCTTAATAATCTTCTTACACAGTATTTTAAATCTTTATTAACGATTACATATTATTAATGGTACAAATAAGTTGATCATACTACCATCTCTCCTCGACCCCCTCCTCCATATGTGGGTATGTTTGACTATCTTTCGATATATCTATCTACTTACCTAACTTTAACAAAAATTTGCTATCATTTTATGTTTACGTGCATGTAAGTAATAATTTCTGGAAACCCTTATTTTCTATGGTGAATCCCTTGTGCACTTGTTGGACAATTTTGGAACATGCATTTTTGTATAGAGCAAATTTGAAGTTTTTGATGATAGCATACCGAATCAGCCCTACCGTTAATTGTATTGGAAATATGACAATCTAAATCAATTTTCCTACGCTTTCGGGAAACTTTAGGATCGAAACTTTCCGTAATTTTCACCCTGATAACTAAGACCTCTTTCCTTATGTTTCTATGTACTATGATCCCTAGAAGACGTTCGGTGCATTACGTTAGTATCCTGTATATATATATATATATATATATATATATATATATATAGGATAAAATAAGATGGAAAATGGCTACTTCATTGATTGAATTGTTATGAACGTCCTAAACGAGCTGGCGAGCTTGTAAGGACGGGAACTACAGTTTTAATAAAGTGGACTCCGAACCACTTCGTTCAAGGGACTCAGGCGGGAATTTAATTTGTTACTGCGCGCTGATCCCCCCCCCCCCGCCCGAGATAAAAAATTGTTACTTACGTATATATATCCCTATTATCAGTGCTCTCTGTCCGTCCGTCTTCTCTCCTATTACGTGAACACGCCCTCCTCGAAACGTTGCTATGTTTTTATTATATGTGTATGAAGTTCCCGCACAATTGTCTGTGCCTTCTAAATTGTACTCTTTACGTTTTCTTTATTTCCTTATACACATGTAATTAAAGAAAAGAAAAGGATGTAAAGAAGAGATGGTTACACACTTCATTGTCGAGATACAGGGTTTGCAACTTGGAGCTGAAAATCGACTCCTTGCAACGGTAAATGCGATGAATGTTTCGGAAAGAGATTTGCATCAATACAGTGGATAATAGTAGTTAAAAGATGATGCATGCCATCGGGTAAGTAGCGTTCCCAACCTGGTATATCGTTTTTTTTTTTTTGTTTTGTTTTTTTTTGTTTTCAAATTTATCACAAAGTTTGCAATCCTATTAATGGTACAAGATTGTTGCAGATCTTCATAGGAAATAATAATTGCACTCCTCAGCTACCAGTTTCAACGAAGTGAAGTGTGATCAGTTACTCAGAACTTCAGGAGGTAGTGAAGTTTCAACATAAGCATTGAAAGTGGAAATTAAAATCTATATTTTCAAAATTTTAGAAAATATGTTTTTCAAAATTTAATCAATGATGATACTATATTTTTGACTTCCCTTTCTTTCCTTTTCTTCATCACTGCAGAAAATTTATTCGTTCACGGCGAGAAAAATGTATTGTTATGTTATTGCATTTCAGAAACAAAAACAATATTATGTAATCGCTAGGGAAGAGAGTCACTACCACATGGATTAGACAATGGTAGTTCAGTTTACTACGAAATAACAGCTAGCCAGCGACTCGAAGGTCCCGGGTTCGAATGCCGGCTTTGAATTTTAACTAGCATCACATTCATAATCGTGATGGGCCGAAGTCAGAGTTACAAAAAATGGCCCATACAAAATAGTTTACAAGTTTCTTTTTACGAAATAACAGCTATTTTGTTAAAACATGCTTTTACAGTAACAAAAATATACGCATGATTGTCCCCGACATAACCACAACTAACGGTCATGTTTTTCTCTATTTATCTAAAAGTCTTGACACTTAAAAACATTATGTTAGTGCCCAGGAACTTTAGCAACTGCACTCTGTTCAAAATCAGAATGGTTATGATTTAATTCTGTGGTTACAATTAATTTTCTTCTTCAGTCTCGCTATTCTTTTTTTTTTATGGAGTGTTAAATATTTTTCGAAGAAGCAACGCGAAACTGTAAAATATGTTAAATCAATGTTATATATGATTCATTAAAGGAGACTTTACTTTCATAGACAGTTAAATATAATATTTGTGATAAGTAACTCCCCGCGCATGATGATAGAATATGTATATGTTCTTGGGCTCTTTCGACTATTTCATGAAGGACCTATCAGTACGGTCCTGAGTTGACTTATTGCTGGATCCGTGAGTACATATTCGTAGTGAAACTTGGTAACATGAACACCTACTTCTCGAAGATCTCTTCTAATATTGTCCTCCCAACGACTTCTCGGTCTTCCCAATAGTCTCCTTCCATCCGGCCTTCCATCCAGAATAGAATATAATCTTCGTTTTTTCCCCATCCGAGCTACATGGCCTGGCTACCTTAGTCGTCGTGACTTCATTATTTTTTACAACATCTGGTGAATCGTACAGTCCGTGGAGTTCTTCATTATGCAGTCTCCTCCATTCTCCAGTCATCTCGTCCCGTTTCGGCCCGTATATCTTTCTCAAAACCTTATTTTCAAACATACGTAATTTATGTCCATCTGCTAGGGTCGTACTCCAACTTTCGCAACAGTAAAGTATTACCGACAGAATAACCGTTCTGTGTATTTTCAATTTCTATTTCCTTGATATTAATCGCGATGTTAGAAGTTTTTGGACTGAATAGAAGCTTGCGTTGTCCGATACAAAGCGACGTTTTATTTTTTCCGTAACCTCATTTCTGCTTGTTACGTATGCTCCCAATTATTTAAATTTGTTTACTTTCTCTATACCTCATTCCTAATTCTTATGTTTTTATTTTCTTCATTCTCTGTGTGTCGGCTTGTTAGCGCACTCGTGACGTCAGTGAATAAGGGAAGATATAGTGTTTGTCCTGTCTGTCTGTCCCTGGATCTCAGCAACTACAAGTCCGACAGAGTTGAGCCATACACTGTTGGATTCGTCATGATCAGAAACGGTGGGGAAACTTATCAGTTTGACTCTAAAACTGGCAGGTCCTTTTGAATCGCTTAGTTTTCTCCATTTTCCCATGTATTTTGACATGGTATGTTTGTCTTCCGATCTCAGTAACTACAAGTCACACAGAGGTGAACCATACAACGTTGAATTCGTCATGGTCTGAAACGATGGGGAAAATTATCAGTTTAACTCTAAAACTGGCAGGTCCTTTTGAATAGCTTAGTATTCTCCATTTGTGCTTCTCCTAGATCTCAGTAACTACAAGTCCGACTAAGGGAGCCATACACCGTTGGATTCGTAATAGTCTCAAAGCATGAAATCATCTATCATATAAACTCTAAAACTGGCAGGTCCTTTTCAATAGCTTAGTATTCCAAATCTGTATGTTTCCTTGTGCCCCCCTCTCCCCTAGATCTCAGTAACCACAGGTCACACAGAGATGAACCATACACCGTTGGGTTCGTCATGGTCTCAAACTGTGGGGAAACTTATCAGTTTGACTCTAAAAGTGGCAGGTCTTTTTAAATCGCTTAGTATTCTCCATCTCTATGTAGAATTCTTATCCTAAACTTCTGGAGCTAGAAACACCAGATATGGTGTACATCATAACTAGTAGGTTAAGAAAATATTACAAAAGTTGAAAAAGTTGCCATCTTTGATCCAAAATGGCCGCCAAACTTACTGTTGTATAGAGGGCATGGCCTAAACTGCTAGAGCCAGAGAAACAAAATTTGGTACGAAGGTACATTATCACCAGTAGGTTACAAAAATATTACAAATTGTCCCCAGAGACGCCATCGTGGATCCAAAATGGCGGACCTTAAAAATTCATTTTCCACGTCGTTTGAGCAAGAGATATGAGATTTGGCATAAAGTGTATTATCACAAGTAGTTTAGGAAAATATTAAAACATTTTGGAAAAGTCCCCACCTTGAATTTAAAATGGCCGCCTTAAACCATTTTCCACGCCGTTCGAGCTAGAGAAATGAAATTTTGTATGAAGGTGTACCATTACAAGTAGCTCACGACAATATAAGAAAACGTTAAAAAGCCGCCATCTTTAATCCAAAATGGCCGCCGAAAACCTATTTTTCACACCACTGAAGCTAGAGAAAGGAAATTTAGTATGAAGATGTATGACCACAGATAAACTATTCCAGATGTTCACTGTAAGCCTTAAAAAACCTGCGCTCCATTTTCGGTCTTTCAAGAAGTTTAGTCTCTCACCTGCAGATGGCGCAGGGTGCTCCTTTCTAGGTTTTACCTCCACGTCATCTGTTGGTGAAAGGTCAAACCATATCAAAATTCCCGCCGCTTCCCTCCTGGCTGTTTATTGGCTGACCTTCTTCAATGGCCTTCCTCAAGTTGATAATGATGAAGTATTTCACTCTTCCCCCACCAAACACGTTTTGCGGTGGATAAGAAGGAAGGGGGTAGTTATTGCGTTGTTTGAGGGACAGCCGCGATCGTTTCCAAATCTATAAAAAGAAATGGAACCTCATTACACACTTCATCCCGACCCCGTAGAGGTTTAGCACAAAAACAGGTTTTTGGTTATAAGGCGGGTGCTGATGGATTTGCATTTGACAAAACTGGTTAAATACTTTTTTTCGGCACATACAAATACTTCAATCATTTGTTAAGGGCACACAGGTCTATCGCCTATCCTGTATCTTTGCCTTCAATCTAGTGTGATGAACTAAAATAAAATGTGCAAATTCTTCATAAAGATCTATACGAGAACAAGATCAATATAATTGTTCTTGAAATAAATAAATCTTGCCTTTCTGTAGATTCTTTACAGTAAAAGGTATTACAGTAATATTTATTTTAGGAATTGTTATTCTACAGGTATTAGGTATTATTCTACATCAGTTTAATTATACAATGCCCCATTTATCAATCTCGGTTTGTACATCAACTTTCACCTCATGTATTTTAGCATTCAGAATCCATTCTTGCCATTCTTTTTTTCTTATTATTAAAAGTCTATGAACATGATTTTCCCGTGGCCCAGCTTACGAAGAAGGACATCGACGATTCCAAACGAATCCCGTTCTATTGGTTTCCTTACGGTTCCATTAACTTAACTGGTTCATTTGATACCATATCCTCCTCCCGTGGTGCTTGTTTTTTCTTCATTTGTTTAGAAGATCTACTGACTTAACTATTTATTGTCTATGGTATTAATCTCAGATAAATCACTTTGTTTCATTGACTTAGTATCCTCAAACATAGTTTGCATACCACAATCTTTTGTAACTCTTATGGTAGTTTGAGAATACTTGTTTGAGTTAAAACATGAATCAGTTTGCACTGCTACATGATTCACCCATACTTTACCACTAATCTTCTGTGTTTCTCCTGTGCATTGATCTAATGGAGTTTATGTATCAACTTCTTTGGTTGCTGGCAATTGGCTTACCCAATTCTCCGATGGTAATTGCATTTAAATATTTGTGGATGTAAACATTCATTAGAAACAGTCGTATCATCACACTGAAATAGACCTGTCTCACACATTACTTTCTGCTGTATCTTAGAATTGCTGGGAACTTGATTCATATTAGACCTACAGCAACGTGCAAAATGATTATAATTTTTACATTTCCAGCAAATGGCATTTCTTGCAGGACATATCCTCTGAACCTTATGCACTAATAAAGATCTACACCTTCTACACCTTATTCTGTTGTTTCTCCATGCATTATGTGAATCCATTCGCTTACTATAAATACGCCCCATACTAGAATTGTAAGACTCGTTTGACTTGTATACGACCATACTATCTGAATCCAAATTAACATTTTTAGATAACTCCATTATTTCTGCATGTAACATGAAATTAATAACTTGATTCAACGTGATACTCTGCACAGCCAGAAGTACGGATTGCAAGTGTTAGCGACCTCCAAAACTATTAATTCGACACTTATATCAGTCGTCTTTTATTTTTTTTAAAATATCACCCCTTTCCACCCCAACCCCTGAGGTGGGGGATGAACTTGATCTTGTAAAGTATTGAAACTATCACTATTCATTTCAGCGACCTCGAAAAGTATGGAATGAACACTAATACTATTAGTTTTCAATTATTGATAGAATGCCACCCCATGTATTTTTTATAGGGACTTTGCACCTCATAGGTCAGCCCCTAGCTAAGAGAATAGGGGAAACATTTTCCGTTCCTGTCCAGACTTTCATATATATAATAATTCAGAGCCATATTCAATCCACTACTGGATGAGACCTCTCCCCGGAGGGAGGAGATTGGTCTACTGCTCCCACGCTGACCAGACGGGTTGGGAGAGGAGAGCCTAAGCTCTCAATGTGATTGCCACTATCTTTTATTCATAGCAGCTCCCCAATTACATCACGATGCTGGGTGGGCATCGTTCCAGACCCACACACCTTGAAAAAATCCTTGGCAGCGCTGGAATCGAACCCAGGACCCCTCAAATCCGTAGTTAGCAACGCTAATCACTAAACTAACGGGACGGTCGCCGTCATATATATATATATATATATATATATATATATATGCGCGGATCCAAGGGGCTATAACCCCCTCATTGACGTCCAGGTAGGGTTACGAACTGGATACTGTCAAATGCCGGACAAAACTACGATAAAAACCGGACTTTTTGAAAAAATTCCGGACACAATGAATTTGCACCAATCAACATTTTTTCTAGGCGCAGTCACGTTCGTTATGCACCTTTTTAACTAGTGGTTAAAGTTTTGGGGAGGTTAAAGACAAAAATATTACTTGCTGATATGCTATTTCTTGCCAATTTTTTGTACTTCTCGCAATTTCGCGAACGGAGAAAAAATAATCGAGTGCGATATATCGACAGTACCACTAACTACGGACCCTAGTAGTTAATACATAGTGACAAATTACTGCTCGTGACCATACAGTTTACCGTAAATAACACAAACACTGCAGTGTAGATGTAGTAATGTCTTGTTCATTTTATTTTTAAAATGCCGAACGTTTTCAAGAAAAAGACAAATGCCGGCCTGATATTCTAAAAAGGTTAAAAAGCCGGACATGTCTGGCAAAAACCTGACAGTTGGTAACCCTACGTCCAATTATACACTGAATAAAATGGCCTTCAATCCTACTTTACACTGAATAAAGTGACACAATTATGGTTTAGACACCCCCCCCCCCCCGCTGATCATATCCTGGATCCGCGTATATAGGCTATATATGACCGCGTGGTCACGGGTTCAATTCCCACTGGGGTCCATTGAATGAAGTGGCATGGGGTACACTTGACCAAAAACTGTTTGTCCCGTCGTTAGAAGCTCATCAGCTTGTTTAGCACGTTAATATCATTTTATTTTAGTCACGGGAATGTTAAATATGAAAACTGCATGTTTCTACCTGTTGCCGTTTACGATATATGATGGTTCTAATTTTTCGAATTTTGCCCTTTTGGCGCCACAACTATGAAAACCTCAAATTATGTTATTATTTTCACGGTAATACAGAATTTGAAAACATCTTCTTTCTACCTATTATTGCTTCCAAGATATGGCGGTTCGAATGCTGTCGAATTTTGACATTTTATACGCAGAATTGAAAAACATGCAGATTATATGTTATTTGGGTTGGTGATGCTCAATGTGAAATTTGCTTCTCTCTACCACCTACCCTTTCCTAGATATAGCGGATCGAATTTTGTTCAACTTTGACATTTTAGCTACAGAGATGAGAAACTCGCAAATTATATGTGTTTTCGGTCGGTAATGCCGAAATTGAAAACAACTTCTTTCTAGCTATTATTGCTTCCAAGATATGGCGGTTCGAATGTTGTCGAATTTTGACTTTTTGACGCAGAATTGAAAAACACGTAGATTATATGTTCTTTGGGTTGGTGATGCACAATGCGAAAATTGCTTCTCTCTACCACCTACCCTTTCCAAGATATAGAGGATCGACTTTTGTTCAACTTTGACATTTTAGACGCAGAATTGAAAAACTCACAGCTTATATGTTATTCGGGTCGGTGATACAGAATGTTAAATTTGCTTCTCTCTACCTATTGTTGCTTCCAAGATATGGCTGTTTGAATTTGTCGAATTTTGATATTTTAGACGCAGAATTGAGAAACTCGCAGATTATATGTTTTTTGGGTCAGTGATGCCGAATGTGAATTTTTCTTCTCTCTAGCACCTACCCTTTCCAAAATATGGTGGCTCAAATTTTGCTTTTTCGGTCCCACAACTATGGAACTCGAAAATTATACGTTATTCGGGTCGGTGATGTTTCCATGATATAGCATTTCAAATTGAGAAACTCGCAGATTGTGTAGCTGATGTTTGTTTTTTCCCAATACAGGGATTCCACCTTAGTCTACACTGTAACTGAATTTCTCTAGTGATAAATGCGCAAAACCTTGAATCCGTTTATTATTTCATAGTTGTCCATATATTCTCCATGACCCGTATTACGTTCACCAGGCTGCAGGAAAGTGGGGTAATTGTAATAATTACTATATTCATAAGTATGCAGGTAAAATTAATGCAAGACTAGCATTTTTTAAGCAGAACTCATGTAAGGAGAACATTGCTTGCTTTCCTGTGCGTGGTTTTAATTTACATGAACTATTATCTACCCTTTCCAAGATATGGCGCTTCAAATTTTGCTTATTTGGTCCGAGAACTATGAAAGCCTCAAATTATGTGATTCGGATTGGTGTTACTTCCATGATATGGTGTGGCTTGCAGTATTCGGGATCGTTGATCTTTGCTTCTTTCCCAACATACCAAAAATTACACAGAGCTTGCACCTTAATCTACACTGTTACTAGGACGCGCGAGGACCATTATTATTAACGTTAGTGGTGTTTGAGAAGGCCTGTAGTGAATAAAACACCTTGAAAGCGTCATTACTATTCGTATATTCACCGGGGCTGCAGGTAGTGGATTAATCAATCTGAAGCAAAAAGTGACTAGCAAAATTATTCGGACCCTGTACTGTTTGTACAAATTATGGAATTTATTAGAAACAAACAATCTGTTACAGCCAATAAAAAACAAATAATTTGTCAGTGCCAAAACAAAACAATGTTACCTTCGGATGGCGTGTGAGACGTTTTCCAGCTGCATTTTGGTGTTTTCTAATTTGAATGGGTAAATAAGACATACAA